>MU223332.1:1558945-1573311 GCA_018584345.1 Thuja plicata
GGCTTTGGAAGAAGATGGATGGAGAGATCACCAAAAGGGCACTTTTTGGCTTGAATCCTTCAATGGCCTCCAATGGATCTCCTTCATGCAAATGGATGTTTGAATGCTTGAGAATAGATGGATGCTTTCTTGAAATCTTTCTCCTTAGCTTGTTTTAATTGCACTTGAAAATCCTTCCCAATTGTGTAATGATGCTTAGTGAAAATGAAAGGAGAAGGCTCCCTTTTATATGAAATTTGGGCACAATCTTCTAAGGAGGCCTACATAGGATAATTAAATCATCATTTAAGCCTTTACCCCTAGGAGAGGACCTATATTAAATATAATTTAGGAATCAACCAATTCGAAACTCCAACCCGGAAGCGGGAGAAAACTTTTTGTGAAGACTGACATCCCGAAAACCAAAAGTTCCAGGGATTTGGACCCTGGGACAGGGTCGAGGTCGGCCCTGTCCTAGGATAGGGTTGAGGTCTACCCTGTCCTAGGGTAGGGTCAAGTTTGGCCCTATCCTAGGAGGTTGACCCTGTCCTCAGATCCCAGGATCACAAGTCAGAGACCCAGAATGCAGAATTCAAGTCATAAAATGGAGGTTAGAAAGGCAGGTCAGGGGGGAAGCCATGTCAAGATCAGAAACCCATTTAGAGGCACTTTTCATGACCCCAAACCACTCACTCAGAAGGCTAAACTAGTCTCCTATGGAAGTGCTTCCATTTTTTGACTATACAATAACATATCATTACCCCCAAATATTCTATCATCAACAAATATTTCAGCAATCAAAATATTATCATCACTATCTTCTTTTAAGTACAGATTACTATTTTCACTTTTTCTTAAAAATCCAATACTTATGAGATAGGAGTGAAGTCTTTCATACCATGCTCTCAGTTCTTTTTTCAATCCATACAAGGCTTTGTTTATTCTAAAAACCATGTTTCTCTTGTTAGGATAAACAAACCCTTCTTGTTGTTCAATATATACCTCTTCTTCTAGTATTCCATTTAGGAATGCAGATTTGACATCCATTTGGTATACCTTAAATCTTTTGAATGCAACATAAGCAAGTAGAATTCTGATTCCTTCTATTCTAGCAATGGGTGCAAAGGTTTCTCCATATTCAATACCTTCTTCTTGTGCATACCCCTAGCATAAGTTAATCTTTCTTTGTTCCTTGTGACTTCTCCATTCTCATTCAACTTCTTTCTAAATATTCATTTGGTACCAATGACATTCTTGTCATCCGATCTAGGTACAAATTTCCATGTTCTATTATTCTCAATTTGTTCTATCTCTTCATTCATACCACTGACCCATTCATCATTTTCAAGTGTAGTATTAACAGATTTAGGCTCAAAATCACAAATTAAACATCTAGTGTTCAGTGACTTACTTCTTGTTCTCATTCCATCCTTCTTGTCTCCTATGATATGGTTATGTGGATGGTGTCTTCTAACATACTTGGAAAGTACCGGTTCAACTCTTTGTTCATCATTCTGATGATTATCTTGACCTTCATTATGATCTCCATTGCTTGGAACATCATTTTGAGCAATTCTCTAATTTTTGGTGTTTGCAACTTGATGCTCGGGTGCAATGTTCTATCGCTCTGAAGCGATACACTATTTCTTAGGCACAATTTCAAGTTCTTCACTATAAAAAAAACTTTTGTAGTATTCCGGTTCCTTTCTTCTTTCCTTGTCATTTTTCTCTACAAATTCATCTACTCTGACATTTGCACTTTCAATTATTTTATTAGCGGATTTGTTAAGACATTTATAAGCCTTGCTTTTGGTAGAATACCCTAAAAATATTCCATCTTCACCGTTGGAGTCAATATTTCCATTTCTATCATCTTTCAAAATAAAACATTGACTTCCAAAAATTCTGAAGTAACTTACATTGGGTATGTATTCATACCATAGCTCATAAGGTGTCTTATTGGTGTCTTTCTTTAATTGAACTCTGTTAAATGTGTAGACAATAGTACTAACAACTTCTCTCCAGAATGTTTGAGTGATGCCTTTCTCAATCATCAGTGTTATGTGCAATCAATAATAGATTTGTTCCTTCTTTTAGCAATCCCATTTTACTGTGGTGTTCTTGGTGCAAAAACCTGTCTTTGAATTCCATGCTCATTACAAAAGTTTGTGAATTCATCAAAAATAAATTCTCCTCCTCTATCTAATCTTAAGCATTTTAGTTCCTTACCACTTTGTTTTTTAACAATAGCTTTATACCATTTAAACATCTTGAATGCTTCTAATTTCTCTTTTAAGAACATAACTGTCATCATTCTAGAATAATCAGCAACAAAGTGAATGAAGTATCTATCACCATAGTAACTCTTTGTTCTCGTTGGTCCACATATATCAGTTTGTACTAATTATAGAATGGCATTAGATGTGTAGGTTTTGCTCTTGAAACTAGACTTTGTCACTTTACCATTTTGACAATTCTTACACATGACATGGTTGGGCTTTGACATGCTTGATAAGCCTCTTACTTTCCTTTTATTTCTTATCCTAATCATGTTGTCAAAATTCACATGACATAACCTTTTATGCCACAACCATATGTCTTAATTTCTAGCCATTAAACAAGTGGTGGTTATATCACCAAGATAGAAAAGGTTACCTTTTGTCTGTTCACCAGTTCCGATCAACCTTCCTGATTCATTAAAGATCTTTGCCTTTTTTTTCTCAAATGCAACTTGGTGACCTATGTTATTCAGCTGTGAAACACTCAATAGATTATATTTAAGTCCTTTTACCCAGTATGTATTTTCACATTTGATCATATTATTTAACATTATGTTTCATTTACCTTCAACTGGACAAGGTGAGTCATTACCCATTCTTACTGATCCACCATTATAATACTCAAAAGTTTCAAAATTTTCCTTATCTCCAGTCATGTGGTGAGTATAGCCACTATCAATAATCCATACATCATTTTTGCTAACCTTAGATATGAGTGAAGTTTCAACTCTTCATCTGAATCATCCTTCATAGCAACAAATACCACCTCAATATCTTCATCGAATTCGGTCTCACTATCTCCAGCTTTGTTCTCAGCTAGGTAACAAGCTTTCTTTCCTTTGTCCTTGTAGTCTTGGTTTTCTCTTCTGTCAGATTGTCAGTTGCTTTGGTAATCTCTATCATCACCTCTGTAAAACTTCTTTTCATAAGTTATGTCATTACTTATGTCATCTTTTCTTTTGTTAGGACATCTAGTAGCAAAGTGTCCAATCTCTTTACAATTAAAACATACCAATGGTAATTTACCTTTGTATCTACCTTTTCCACTCTGCAATATTCTAGCCATTAGTGCTTCAATATTATCAAGTTCTTGGTTATCACTATCACTTTCACTATCATTTCTTATATTGTGTTTATGACTTGACTAACTTATTTTCAAAGAAGATTTGAGTGCAGACTCAATAGATGGTAAGACATTGTTGTCAAAGTTATTCATCTCAAATGAAATAAGTCTACCAACCAAACTATCTAGAGTGACATTGTTATTTTCTACAACTCTCATTTCTTGTATAGCAGATACTCTAATAGCATAAACTGGCAGTAAGGTTCTTAGGATTTTACTTACCATTGTTTCTTCTTCAAATACACCTCCAACTCCTAGGATAGCATTGACTACTCCTTTGATTTTGTAGCTATACAAGTGATGTTTTTTCCTTCTTTCATTCTTAGGTCATCAAATTTTCCTCTTAGGCTTTCTGCCTTAGCTCTTAGTTCATTTGCATCTCCTCATTGTACTTGCTTCAATTTGTCCCACATTTCCTTTGCAGTGGTGCATGTTTTGACATCTTCAAATTCAGCATCGGAGAGCGAGGAAGCAAGTTCTATCATCATAGAATTTTGTTCATGTTTTTTTCTCAATTGATCAAGTGTGTGAGGTCCAGTACGAAAAACATATTCAGTATCCAAGTATTGAGTAACATCATTTCCAATACCTAATAGGTGGAGTCTTATCCTGCTTTGCCATGATGCAAAGTTTTCCTTGCTCAACTTAGGCACATTCCGATTTCTCATCTTGTGATCTTTAGCTTAGGTCTTGAAACCTTCCTTCTAAGCACACAAGATTTGATACCAATTATTAGAATAACTGATAGGGGGGGAGGTGAATCAGTGGCCTAAAAAATAATCCAATAAATCAACCCAAAAACTTTATATCACAATTATAAACCTCTAGTTATCTTTAGTTCTACAAGATGTATGCCTTTAAATAATCTCATCAAATAACTACTGCCTAGAGTTCACTGTTAACCCTTATTCTTAATCTCTACCGAATAGCAGTCTAGTCTTTACCAAAATACAATAAATAACTTAGTGTTACCAATCAATCCTTTTTTAGTAATGTGTAAAGCAAAACATTGAAGCAATGAACCATATACACAATTTTCACATGGATTTTTAACGTGGAAACCCTGTTAAGGGAGCAACCACCTAGGACCGGTAACCCAAATTTTTCTCTATTTTGAAGTGATCTCAGTGAAGAGCCAACCCTGTTAAAGGTTACAAACACACTGTTAAGTGCGACCTTGTTAGAGGATTTAATATAATAGTTTGTCACTAGATATCTGGAATTTCACTATACTATCTTCATGAGAAACTTTTTGATACTCCTTGGGATGTATCTCAATATATAAAGGATAGTTAAATCCCACTATATTAAGAGATTTTATGAATCAATGGTTAAACTGAAACAATATATGAAATGTTCATATATACAAATTAAACATGCATATGTTCAGATCTATTCTAAGCTCATAATACCTTTCTGATCAATTTTTCCTTTCTGTTCCTTTGCTCCACTTCTTTCTGCTCGGTGATGTTGTTTGCTTCTCTGTTGTTTAGTGTCTGTAGATATCTTTAGCTTTTTTCTTCAGCTTGTTTGATCAGGTTTGTATGAAGACTTCTTTCTTCATTAGAATTCTTTGATGACATATAACTAATTGAATGTTTGAAGATGTTAAGTTGACCACCGAAATGCAGGAAGATAATGCAAGACATTAAACCAGTTAAAGGATTGTATTATCATTGATGTCAACTTGATATAATCTGATCGGTTATATTCAAAGTGTCAAAGACTTCAGAGAATTAGAAAGATAAATATTATGCTTTTAGTAATGCATAAAAGACCAACATTCACTAAGTAACTACAAACACCAATGGTTAGTGGAACCCAACGGATAGAGAAACCTGAGAGCAAAGTCACAGTGGTGCCTGAGCAAGAAAACCAACAAGCATTACCGATGAGTAGAATCACAAGCATAATCGACGAGTAGAACTTCACAGTGATGCTCGATGAACAAAAAACCCCGACACACAGACAACATCGATGGAGAAACCCGAGGATAATTGAAGTGTTGACCGAAGCTATCAAAGAGTTAAAACACCAAAAAGAGATAAAGTTCAGAAATGACAAAATACTTAGCTGGCAAGAGCTAAAGATAGAATTAACTGGTTGCTAACATTGTTTTCATCAAGTTAAAGCTAGATATAAGTAAAAGATTTAAATTTTTTTTGTCCAGTTGTCAAGGAGAAATCAGCAGGATAAAACTGAAGTAAAACTTTAAAGCAAGATTGGCTAAAATTGCGGATCACGCCAAGAACAAGAAAATCAAGAAGTGAGAAATGATGATATCACATCTATAAAGAGAAAATCTATTTCATTATGAATTAGGGGAGTGAATAGAGAAAGAGGATGTTGAAGATAAACTGGTGAAGAATAAATTCATACAATCCTGATCAATCAAGCTGAGGAAAGAGCTAAAGATTTTTGCGGACACCGAGTAGTAGAGAAGCACAACATCACTAAAAAAAATAAGTGGAGCAAAGGTATTGAAAATATACATTGATCAGAAAGGTATTATGAGCTTACAATATATCTGAAAATATGCAAGTCTAAGTTGTATGCGTGAACATATCATTTACTATTTCAATTTAACCATTGATTTAGAAAATCTCTTAACCAAGTAGGACTTAACAATCCTTTATATATTGAGATACATCCCAAGGAGTATCAAAAATTTTGATCATAAAGATAGCATGAGATTCCAGATACCATTTGACAAACTACACTAGGTTAGGTCATAGAAGGTAGCATAGAGATGCCCGATATCAAGTGACAAACTATTCTATTTAAATCCTCTAACAAGGTCACCTGCAAAGTTGTCCTTGTTCAACTTAGGCACATCCCATTTTCTCAACTTGTGATCTTTAGCTTAGGTATTGAAATCTTCCTTCTAAGCACACAAGATCTGATACCAATTATTAGAATAACTGAGAGGGGGGGGAGGTGAATCAGTGGCCTAAAAAATAATCCAATAAATCAACCCAAAAAATTTATATCACAATTATAAACCTCTATTTATCTTTAGTTCTACAAGATGTATGCCTTTAAATAATATTATCAAATAACTATTGCCCGGAGTTCACTGTTAACCCTTATTCTTAAGCTCTCCTAAATAGCATTCTAGTCTTTACCAAAATACAGTAAATAACTTAGTGTTACCGATCAATCCTATTTTAGTAATGTGTAAATAAAAACATTAAAGCAATCTTTATCTTTCTGATTCTCTGAAGTATTTGACACTTTGAATATAACTGATCAGATTATATCAAGTTGACATCAATGACAATACAATCCATTAACTGATTTAATGTCTTGCATTATCTTCCTGCATTTCGGTGATCAAGTTAACATCTTCAAACATTCAATCAGTTATATGTCATCAGAGAATTCTAATGAAGAAAGAAGTCTTCATACAAACCTGATCAAACAAGCTGAAGAAAAAATCTAAAGATATCTATAGACACTAAACAACAGAGAAGGAAACAACATCACCGAGCAGAAAGAAGTGGAGCAAAGGAACATAAAGGAAAAATTGATCAGAAAGGTATTATGAGCTTAGAATAGATCTGAATATATACATGTTTAATTTTTATATATGAACATATCATATAATGTTTCAGTTTAACCATTGATTCATAAAATCTCTTAATATAGTGGGATTTAACTATCCTTTATATATTGAGATACATCCCAAGGAGTATCAAAAAGTGTAAGGTTTGACTAAATATGGGAATGCTTCTGGTCAAACTATTAATTGGGAAAAAATCTCTGTGTTCCTCTTTAATGTTCCCGAGAATAGGAAGATCAGAATCATGAGGATTCTAGGGTGTGATTTGGGGACCCTCCCTGGCACTTACCTCGGGCTGTCTCTCTATTTGGAACCCCCTGAAACTTTCTAGAGCTCTCTTATTAAAAGATATCACAGTAAACTTGCTGGATGGAAAGGAATTATGTTGAGCCAAGCGGGCAAGATTCAGATTCTAAGAGCTACCCTTCAAGGTCTTTCACTTTATGCTTTAAGCATCTTCAAAATTCCAAAAAAGTTTGGGGATGCTATTGAAAAGATTCAAAAAACCTTCTTATGGACAGGTATAGAGAAAAAGAAGATGATAGCTCTCTTAGCTTGGGAAAAGTCTATAGATCTATTATTAAAGGGGGACTTGGTCTCTGAAGAATCAAAAATCTCAACAATCATCTCTTGGCTAAACTTATCTGGAGATATTACAATTCCAGGGGAGAATGGACCCTAATTTGGGACAACAAGTATAATAAGGAAAGCCCTAACTTTATTTCTTTTCTTGATTATGACAAGGTTTTTGGAGGTTCTTTTATATGGAGGAATTCCATGAAAAATAGGGATATCATTAGAAAAGGAATAAGATGGAAAGTTGGAAATGACAGGAATGTTCTCTTCTAGGAAGATGAGTGGATTTTACAAGATCCCCTTAAGGACTGTTCCAGATGGAAGAAATTTGAAAACCTTTGCAAAGTTAGATTTGGAAGGAAAGTGGAGGATTATTGGGAAGGAGATCACTGGAAATATATGACTATTATTGACATTTTGATGGGACAGCTTAACCAAATTCTGGAAACTACCACCTTGATTGAGGAGGAGGATAAGATTATCTGGAAGTATACTTCGAGTGGTATTTTTTCTACTTCTTCTTTGTATAATAAGGAATTTGAAGATCTGATTGAGCCTTTTTGGGCTAAGGCCTGGATTAAGGATCTTACTCCTAAGATCAATGTTTTTTTTTGGATCCTTTTACAAAATAAAGTCCTCACTATTGACAACCTTATGAGAAGAGGGATGACTGTTGTGAATAGATTCTACCTTTGCAAGAAGAATGAAGAGAGTGGTGATCATATGATTATTCATTGTCCTTTTGTTAGGGTGATATGGGACAACTTTCTTATTATTTTTAATTTAGAATGGGTTTTCCCTGAAAATTTGAAGGATCTTTTTAATTCCTGGATTCATCATTCAAAAAATGATACTGTTTGACAAGTTTGGAAATTTGCTCTTCCCTATATTTGTTGGGGAATTTGGAGGGAAAGGAATGAAAGAGTTTTCAGGAATAAAGAGGCAAATGCCAAGGAAGTTGTTTACAAGATAAAGAGAGCTATTAAAGAAAATACAGTTTTAAAAGATAGAATTATGGAACCAATCTTGGAGGAGGATATTATCTTACTTAAAAAATGGAAGATAAAAGGGAATTTTAGGAAGCAGGATAACAAAATTAAGAGAGCTGATGCCAGGTGGGATTTCCCACCTAGGGGGTGGATGAAATTCAACTTTGATGGGGCCTCGAAAGGCAACCTAGGGGTGGCTGGTTGTGGGATTGTCATTAGGGATGAGAACAGGGTTTGTAAGGGTATCAAAGCTGTCCCTATTGGTTTCTAGACCAACCACCTTGCTGAGGCCAATGCTGCCCTTCATGGTCTCATCATGGCTAAGGAAAAATGATGCAGGAACGTTTGGATTGAAGGTGAATCTCTCAACATTGTAAATTTCTTGAATTGTCTTACCCCTACTTTGTGGTCTATCTACAATATTATGCAAAAGGCTAAAGCCTTAATTCATTCTTTTGATAATTGTATGGTGACACATAACTACCGAGAAACCAATGGGGTGGCTGGTTGGTCTGCCAACTGTTAGAATAGTCCCAAAGGATAACTAAGAGGGGGGGGGGTGAATCCGTTATCAACTAATTTAATTCTTTTCTTTTATTAACTCCTAAATACAATAAAGTAAATGCACATTCATATAACACAATAGACAACACCACAATTTGGTTACGGGGAAACTAAATGGTAAAAACCCCGGTGGGAATTAACACCCATAATGAACTATACTTGTTTATAATAATCCCTGTTAGAAGATCTTGCAACCCTGTTAGGAGTTGTTCTTTACAATGCAATAAATATAGTGACCTGGTTAAGGGTCTGACCTTGTTAGGAGTCTTTTACAAATAACCCGGTTAAGGGTGAGGACTCACTGTCCAAAAGCTCACTGCTTTAATGGTGAAGGCTACAACCTTATGTAGAATAGATATGTAATATATCTAATGATGAACTATAGAGTAGACCTGATGTCTTGATCAGTTCCAGTGTATTGTAATCTTTCACTTCTTCTTCACATAGGTCCTTGATGAATGAAACTCAATTGATATTCTGCTCTCTACTTTTCCTGTATCTTTTCTTATCATTCACACTTAGCATTCCACAAATGACTTGCTATAAGTATCTTCCTCAAAGTATGAGATCATGGGACCTTTTAAGAAAATATTCATAACATCCTTGTTGGCTTAACTAACCATGAAAGCATAATTACAACCGTTCAATATAAATTGAATAGACGGGATGCTTCATTAAGTCAACCTCACCAAATTAACTCTAACTTTGCAATCTTGTTGAAGCAAGTTTGGCGCCTTTAGATAACTATCATAAACTCATAACTAAAATTGAATATACACATGCACATCCCAAAGATAGGTGCAACTCAAGAACCAATGCAATACGTCAGCTCTGTATAGACAAACTTTAGAAACTGTAACTGCCACATAACAAAATTACACAACACAACTGAAACTCCATATCTGAGTCTGCGTGTATGCAAAAAACATAAACAACATGTCTACAACATGAATATAATGGCACAAGGGTTGATACCATCATTCTGATAAGTATATACAGAACACTGTTGTATATTATATGTTGTCATCAATGACAACCATACAATTGACTCACTACCAGAAGTAAATCTCCAACAATCTCCCCCTTTAACATTGATGGCAACATATGATATTAAAAACATCTTCAGCACATGGTGTCTTCTTTCTGTTAACAATCTTCTCAATATCCTCATCAAATATTTCTCTACACTACTGTAACTCCTTTGTTTGTGTTTATACTCCCCCGGAGTATATGCTCCCCCTTACTATATACTCCCCCTTTGATATCAATGGAAAAGGGCACCATAAACAATTAAGCACAGGTACTACTCCAAAAGTAGAGTATTCAACCATTCATCAGTCACTTAATGACTGATGTTCTTGCTTCTTTATCTAATCAGACACAGGAAAGGGAATTAATCCCAACTTCTCCCTGAGATACTCAAAAGTATCTTTTGATAAAGGCTTTGTGAAAATATCTGCCAACTATTCTTTGGTGCTCACATAGTCCAATTTTACTTCATTATCTGCAACTTTTTCTCTAAGAAAATGGTATTTAATCTCAATGTGCTTTGTCTTTGCGTGCATCACAGGGTTCTTGGACATGTTTATAGTACTGGTGTTATCACAGTGAATAAAAATGTGATAGTCAACCTGTATACCAAAATCTTTAACCATCTGCTTGATCCAAACCATTGTTGAACAATTCAATGCTGCTGCAACATATTTAGCTTCTGTTGTCAACTGAGAGATACAATTCTACTTCTTTCTTACCCAAGAAACCAACCTATCTCCAAGAAATACTGCTCCTTCAGAAGTACTCTTCCTGTCATCAAGACAACCTGCCCAATCTGCATCTGTATACACATGAAGTTGTACATTCTCTAATTTTGGATACCATAAACCATAGTCTATAGTTCCCTTTAGATATCTGAATATTCTCTTTATTTCCATTAGGTGATTTTGTTTTGGCTCAGCTGCAAATCTACCAACAATGCCAACTGCATTAGATATGTTTGGTCTAGATTGAGTAAGATATTTAAGTTTTCCAATCATAGACTTATATAATGTCTTGTCAACTGCTGCAGAATCATCTTCTTTAGAAAGCTTGCTTCCTGTTATCATAGGAGTGCATATTGGCTTACAGTCTTCCATCTTGAAAGTCTTCAATATTTCCTTCACATATTTGGACTGATTTATAAATATCCCTTTATCGATCTGTTTTATATTTAATCCCAAAAAGTATTTTATAGGACCAATCATGCTCATTTCAAATTCATTCTGCATTTCTTTTGCAAATTTTGAACCGAGCTTGTCATTACATCCAAAGATAATGTCATCAAAAAATATGGCAACAAGTAATAATCCAACAAGTCTCTCTCTTATGAATAGGTTACAATCTGCTGCTCCTTTCTTAAATCCAATCTTGGTGAGATAACCTTCTAGTCTCTCATACCAAGCTCTTGGGGCATGTTTAAGTCCATAGAGTGCTTTCTTCAATTTGCATACCATGTCTGGTTTATCTGACAAATTAAATCTTTCAGGCTATTCTATGTAGACTTCTTCCTTCAAGTCGCCATTCAAAAAAGTTGTTTTGACATCCATTTGAAATACTTTAAAATCCTTGAATGTTTCATAAGCCAAGAATAACTTTATGGCTTCTAATCTGCTCACAGGGGAAAATGTGTCAGTGTAATCTATCCCTTCCCTCTACGCATATCCTTACACACTATTCTTGCTTTTTTTCTGACTACTATACCATCTTCATTCATCTTGTTCCTGAATACCCACTTTGTTCCAATCACATTTTTGTCACTAGGTCTAGGGACCGATTCCCATGTATCATTTTTTATTATTTGATCTAATTCTTCTTCCATTGCTTTCTACCAATCAAAATCCTTGCAAGCATCTTCAACATTTAAAGGTTCAATATGTGAAAGTATACATACCTCTTCATCCACTGTTAACCTTTTGGCTTTTGATCTAGTCAAAACACCGTTGCTCTGATCTCCAGTGATATCATCTTTTGAATGATACCTAGATGTGAACTTTGAAACTTTTGGTGTAACATCCTCATCTATAATTTGTGATACTTCTTTGCTTGATTCAGGTTCATTACATGAAACATCAATGCAATCAAACATTTCTTCAATAACAGTGTCTTTACTGCTAAGCCTGGGTTCATCCTCAATCATAGGTGCATATTCATAGTACCTTTCTTGAACCGTGAACTTCTCATCAATCTTTACATGAGTACTTTCAATTATCTTCTTTAATCTCAAATTAAAATATATGTATGCTTTGCTTTTAGTAGAGTAACCAAGGAAAATACCTTCATCGCTTCTAGCATCAAACTTACCAACACCATCATCTCTCTTGATGTAGCACTTGTTGACAAATATTCTGAAGTATTTTATTATAGGTACATTACCAAACCAAAGTTCATAAGGTGTCTTATCCATTCTTGGCCTTAGTTTTGTTCTGTTGATAGTATAGACTGGTGTATTGACTACATCTCTCTAATAGGTGTGCGCAACTTTTCCTTCAATCATCATAGTGCGTGCTGTATCAAGTAAGATCTTGTTCCTTCTTTTTGCTATTCCATTCTGTTGTGGGTTCTGGGTGCACTCAACTATCTTTTAATTCCATTTTCTTCACAGTAGTCATAAAACTGATTAGAGGTGAATTCTTCTCCTCTATATCATCTCAGACACTTTAGTTTTAATCCAGATTCATTCTCCACTTTGGCTTTGAATATTTTGAACTTCTCAAAGGCTTCAGACTTCTCCTTTAAGAATGCTACCCACATCATTCTTGAAAAATCATCAACAAAAAAAATGAAATACCTTTCTCCGTAATATGATCTGGTTTGAGTAGGACCACATAAATCTGTATGCACTAGGTCTAACTTGTTTTCAGCTGAGTTCTGCTTGCTTTTGAAAGAGCTCCTTACATGCTTTCCCATAACACATTCCCTGCACATTGTGTCAACTCGTCTTGCAATACTTGGAAGGTCTCTAACTGCCTTGACATTACTTATCTTTACTATATTATCAAAATTGATATGACAGAGTCTCTTGTGCCATAACCAACTGTCATCCACTTTTGCAAAAAAAAACTTACATCTGAATTGAGATGAAAAACATTACCTTTTGTTTTGGATCCTGATGCAATCATGACTCCTTCTTTGTTTCTAATAATGCATTTGTTGTCTTTGAATTCCAGATGATAACCTTTGTCAAGTAGTTGTCCAGCACTTAGTAAATTATGATGTAATCCATCAACATACAGAACATCATCTATCTTGTTCTTTCCATCCTGGGTGATGGATCCTCTGCCTATGATAGGTTTAGGAGTGTTATATCCAAATCTAACCATACCACCTTTTTACTTTTCTAGATGAACAAATCTGTCTTTATCACCTGTCATGTGATGAGAGCATCCACTATCAATGATCCAATCAGTTTAGATATCTGCTTTGGAAATTAGGGCTAACTCCCGTGTTTCCTTTTCATCTTCAATGTCCATATGCTGAAGCAATTTTTCCATGTCTTTAAGGGCAATGAATCAAATTTCATCTTCTCCTAAATCTTCATCAGTTACACCTTCTTCAACATGATAGCATTCCTTCCTGTATTTAGGTTTATAATCAGATCTAAATTTCTTTACTCTTGTAGGACACTTGGATGCAAAGTGACCGATCTTGTTACATGAAAAACATTTGAATGGAAGCTGTCCTTCATATTTCCCTTTGCCTTTATTTTCTCTTTGAGAAATCATGGCAATGATTTCTTCTAGTTCTTCATCAACTTATTCTTTCTCATTATTGCTAGAGATGTGAGATTTCTTACCATGGACTGAAGCTTTGAAGGTTGTTTCACTTTCAGGTTCAGTCTTCAATCTTGATATCTCAAATGCAGAGATTTTACTAATCAAAGTCTCTCTCTTGAAGTCTTGTGAAAATTGTATGGTTTGCTCTAGAATAATGATCTTGTTCTCATAGTCTGATGTTAAAGTAGTCAATAGTTTTTCCATTATATTTTCTTATGATATTTCTCCACCATTATTTCTAATTCCAGAAACTACTTCATTTATCCTCTGATTGTAGGCTCTAATGTTCTCTTCAGGTAACATCTCAAGACTGTTGTATTTCTTTTTCCATGTCTTCCTATGTGCATTATTTTCTTGATCATCTCCTTCAAACATGTCTTCTAAATACTTCCATATTGTGTATGCCTTGTCTACTTTTTTGATCTCAGAAAATTCACTGTCAGATAGTGCACTTATAAGGGCTTCTTTGGCAACTGCATTAGCTGT
>MU223332.1:1573468-1634925 GCA_018584345.1 Thuja plicata
GCACTTGGCTCTGATACCAATTGTTAGAATAGTCCCAAAGGATAACTGAGAGGGGGGGGGGGGTGAATCAGTTATCAAATAATTTAATTATTTTCTTTTATTAACTCCATAATACAATAAAGTAAATGCACATTCGGATAACACAATAGACAACACCACAATTTGGTTACAGGGAAACCAAATGGTAAAAAACCCAGTGGGAATTAACACCCAAATTGAACTATACTTGTTTATAATAATCCCTGTTAGAAGATCTTGCAACCCTATTAGGAGTTGTTCTTTACAATGCAATAAGTATAGTGACCCGGTTAAGGGTCTAGCCCTGTTAGGAGTCTTTTACAAATAACCCGGTTAAGGGTGAGGACTCACTGTCCCAAAGCTCACTGCTTTAATGGTGAAGGCTACAACATTCTATAGAACATATATGCACTATATCTGATGATGAACTATAGAGTAGACCTTTTTTCTTGATCAGTTCTAGTATATTGTGATCTTTCACTTCTTCTTCACATAGATCCTTGATGAATGAAACTCAACTGATATTTTGCTCTATACTTTTCCTGTATCTTTTCTTATCATTCACACTTAGCATTCCACAAATGACTTGCTATAAGTATCTTCCTCAAAGTATGAGATCATGGGACCTATCAAGAAACTCTTCATAGCATCCTTTTTGGCTTAACTAACCACGCAAGCATAATTACAACCGTGCAATATAAACTAAATAGACACGACGCTTCATTAAGTCAACCTCACCAAATTAACTCTAACTTTGCAATCTTGTTGAAGCACGTTTGGCGCCTTTAGATATCTATCATCAAATCATAACTAAACTTGAATATACACACACATATCCCAAAGATAGGTGCAACTCAAGAACCAATGCAATATGTCGGCTCTATACAGACAAACTCTAGAAACTGTAACTCCCACATAACAGAATTACACAACACAACTGAAACTCCATATCTAAGTCTGCGTGTATGCACAAAACATAAACAACATGTCTACAACATGAATATAACTGTGCAAGGCTTGATACCATCTTTCTGATAAGTACATACATAACACTGTTGTATATTATATGTTGTCATCAATGACAAACATACAATCGACTAGCTGCTAGAAGTAAATCTCCAACACCAACATGGCTTGTAAAATGGAGGCGGTGACTCAATGGGGAGGTGATGTTGACACACCTACTCAAGTACAGTTATTGATGAATAATGGCCATTTGCGAAGTAATAAAAAAGTCAATCATAAATGGTAAGTTTTAATTGTTTGTTTATGGCGGAAGTGACTTGTCATCATTACCATCTAAGGAGAACATACTTAGTGGCAATTATTAGCTGGAAGCAACATGTTTTCTGGGTGCACTTCTTTTTTATGAAAGAGAGGTAGGATATTTCAAACAACATTCACAAAGTCACCTACAAAGAGAGAAATCTAAACTAGAGAGCCGATATGGGAGGTAACAAGAAGTGAGTAGAACCTACAAATTGTGATGAATGGTGTGAAAGGGAAGATGTGTGGAAGATTTTGGTAGAGGGTGGTTTGGCGGTTTTCCTGGAGAGGCTTCATGGGCACAACTCCACTATCACGAGAATCTTCTCGAAGACCTAGAAAAATGGGAAGATCATGGTTGACAACTAGTATATGGAAATCACCGAGGAGGTTATTGCGGAGGTGACTGGTATGGGGACGGAAGGGTTTAAATTTTACAGAGATAGGATTATCTTGGACAAGGCGTGAGAGAAGTTTCCTGAGGAAGACAAGGAAATGGCTAGGCTGGTGAAGGTGGGAACCTCTTATCATGACCCTATGCGTATATCCAGACCTTGGCAATATGTTTTGTTCATGCCCATCAGCTACATCACTCTGGATGGTAGGTTCACTAGGGCCTATGGCCACCACTTCATGCTTCTTAACCACTTCAAACATAATATGAAGGTAAGTTTTCCTTTCTACTTGCTCAGCTCACTTGATTTCACCATTAATAGTATGTAGAGGAAACCTAAGGAGGATCACACCTCACACCAGGGGCTTATGGTGTTAGTTTATGAAGTTCTTATGTCCAAAAAGGTGGAGAGACCTCTGGTTATAAGGAATTAGAAAAATGAGGAAGACACGGAAGGAGATGAGGAGGAAAGTATGTATGAAGAAGGCACTGAGGATGAGGAAGAGGAGAAAAAAGGGTATAAAATCCCTAAGAAGGGAATAAAAAAAGGGTCTTCTTCCTTAAAGAGCCTGAAGAAAACCCACATCAAAATCTCTGATACTGAGAAGGATACGGAGGATGAGAGCTCTAAAGACAGTGATAGAAAAAATAAAAAGGGAAAAATTAATACTAAGGTTAAGAAGATGACTCAAGCGGAGGAAACATAGACTGAAAAGGATACCGAGGATGAAGAGAAGGGAACCAAATGCAAATTTGGGGTTAAGAAAAGAAAGAGGGGAGCTATGAAAACCCGCAAAGGGAAAAATCCCAGCAAATGGAAAATCATGCTTTGCTCGGATGAGGAGGATGACAAGGAGAAGGATGATACTAACCCTACTGAGAGCATGGAGAATAAAGAGCAGAAGGAAGAAGAAATGGTGAAGGAGGACTCTAGGAAGGTTCTTGAAAATAAGAACATTGGGAAGGAGGATGCCCATCAAAAAGGTGACACAGGTAATACTTTTGAACCTGAGGATTTAGACCATGGAAAAGCTTGCATTATAGATTTTGCTGGTTTAATTAGCAAAATGTTAGGTGATAATGTTGACCTGAAGAATCAAACTGAGGGTATGAGGGGGGAAATGAATATTTTAAAATGTGTTGGTATTGGGGAAATTTTTTTTGTTGAGTGTCTAGGGGAAATGAAAGAGGCCATTGGGAATTTGGAAGCATAGGTTGATTTGGTGAACAGAGTCAGAAATTTGGAAAAGTAGTTCAAGGTCTTTGATGACAGAGCTAATGAAGAAGACAGTGTGAGGCAAATCAAGAACCTAAAGGCCAAGGTGGACAAGCTGGAGGACATAGTTCATAATATTGGGGACCAATCTCTAAAGAGTCTCAAAGATTATATAGGGTAGGCCAAGAGTTTAATGGAGAAGCTGAAGCAGGAAATTGGCAAGAAGGATAGCCAAGCTATCAGGGAGCTGGCTGGTCTGGGAACCTGCACTAGGGCTAGTACCAAAAAGATGAGCCCAAGGGAGGAAAAAGAGAAACACAAAGGTGACCTTAAAAATACTATCAATCAGATGGAGGTTATGGTGATTCAAGCCCAGGAAATGGTTGATGGCATGTAGCTGTCTTTTCCTGGGCCCTCTCCTTTTTTGTGATGTCCCTATTTATTATATCTATCTTTGGGACTATTGCTAGCTAGTTTGTCTGCTGGCTTTTTTTGTCAGCTATCTTTTTGGGTGCCTCAGCACAGTTGTTGTTGTACTTTCATTGAATATTTGTATAACTCTATTTAAAGGTTTCAGGTCCTTTTAAAACCTATTTTTACTTAATCAGAACAATGTGTTTGTAACCTTTAATAGGGTTGGCTCTTCACTGAGCTCACTTTAGAAGAGTGAAAATTTTGGGTTATCGGTCCCAAGTGGTTTTTCCCATAACAACATTTCCATGTTAAAAATCCATGTGTCAATGTGTTTATGATTCATTACTTTAGTGTTTTGTATTACACATAACGAATTCTAGATTGATTGGTATACACTAAGAAATTTACTACTTTTTGGTAAATGAAATACTCTTAATTGGTAAATAGTAAGAATAAGGTTTAACAGTGAACTCCGAGCAGTAGTTCTTTGTTAAGATTGTTTGAAGGCATTCATCTTGTAGGACTGGAGATAACTAAAGGCTTAATATTGTGGTACTAAGTTTTTGGGTTGATTTATTGGAATATTTTTGAGGCCACTAATTCACCCCCCTCCAAGTTATTCTAACAATTGGTATCAGAGCTTATGTGCTTACAAAGGGAGTTTAATAGCTCAAGAAAAATATCTCAAGATGAACAAACAAGATGTGCCCAAGTTGAATAAAGACAAATTTTCATCATGGAAAAGTATAATAAGACTCCACCTATCAAGTATTGGTATTGATGTTACTTAACACCTAGATACTGAATACGGGTTGCCTACAGGACCTCACACACTTGAGAAATTGATAGAAAAGCATGAGCTTAATTGCATGATGATAGAACTTGCTTCCTCACTCTTCGGTGCTGAGTTTGAAGATGTCAAAACTTGCACCTCTACAAAGAAAATGTGGGATAAATTGAAGCTGGTACATGGAAGAGATGCTAATGTACTAAGAGCCAAAGTAGAATGCCTAAGATGGAGGTTTGATGACCTAAGGATGAAAGAAGGAGAAAATATCACTCAGTGTAGCTACATAATCAAAGATGTAGTCAATGATATCCAAGGAGTTTGAGGTATACTTGAAGAAGAGATAGTGGTAAGTAAATTCCTAGGAACATAACTGCCTATATATGCTATTAGAGTTTCTGCTACACAAGAAATGAGAGCAGTTGCAAACAATACTATTACTCTAAATAGTCTGATTGGGAGACTGATTTCATTCGAGATGAATAAATTTTATAATAGTGTCTTACCATCTATAGAATTTGCATTCAAATCTTCTTTGAAAATAAGTAAGTCAAGTCATAGACACACTATTAGAAATAATAGTGAAAGTGATAGTGACGACCAAGGACTTTATGAGATTGAAGCACTAATGGCAAGGAGATTGCAGAGAAGAAAAGATCGATACAAAGGTAAATTACCACTTGTATGTTTTAATTGTAAAGAGGTTGGACACTTTGATGCAAGATGTCCTAACAGAAGAAAAGATGCCAGAAGTAATGACAAAACATATGAAAAGAAGTTTGAATGAGGTGATAATAGAGATTATCGAAGCAACCAACAATCTGACAGAAGAGATACTCGAGACTACAAGGACAAATGAAAGAAAGCTTGTTACCTAGCTGAGAACAGAGCTGATGATACTAACACCGAATCTGAAGAAGACATTGAGATGGTATTTGTAGCATGAAGGAATATTAAGATGAAGAAGAAGAAAGGTATGTAGAGACTACACTCATATCTATGGTTAGCAAGAATGATGTCTAGATTATAGATAGTGGTTGTACTCACCACATGACAGATGATAAACAAAATTTTGAAAATTTTGAATACTATAATGGTGGATCAGTAAGAATGGGTAATGACACACCTTGTCCAGTTGAAGATAAAGTAACCATAATGTTGAATAACCTGATCAAATGTGAAAATGCTTATTGGGTAAAAGGACCGAATTATAATCTATTGAGTGTTTCACAACTAAATAATACAGGTCACCGAGTAGCATTTGAGAATAAAAAGGCAAAGATCTTCAATGAATCAGGAAGGTTGATTGGAACTGGTGAATAGACAAAAGGTAAAATTTTCTATCTTGATGACATTAACACCACTTTTTTAATAGTAAGAAATGAAGAAATATGGTTCTGGCATAAGAGATTGTGTCATGTTAATTTTGACAACATGATAAAGATAAGCAATAAAAGGAAAGTCAGAGGTTTACCGAGCATGTCAAAGCCCGGACACATCATGTGCAAGAATTTTCAAAAAGGTAAAAATCTAATGCAATTATAGAATTAGTCCATATTGATTTATGTGGACCTATGAGGACAAATAGTTACTATGGAGATAGGTATTTCATTCTCTTTGTAGATGATTATTCTAGAATGATGACAATTATGTTATTAAAAGATAAATCAGAAGCATTCAAGACATTTAAATGGTATAAGGTTATGGTAGAAAAACAAAGTGGTAAGGAATTAAAATGCTTAAGATAAGATAGAGAAGGGGAATTTATTTTTGATGAATTCACTAACTATTTCAATGATCATGGAATTAAAAGACAAGTTTCTGCACCAAGAACACCATAGAAAAATGTGATGCTGAAAGGAGAAATGGATCAATTATTGATTGTGCAAGAACATTGATGATTGATAAAAGCATCAATCAAAATTTCTAGAGGGAAGCTGTCAGTATTGTTGTCTACACCTTGAACATAGTACAATTGAAGAAGGACACAAAGAAGACAACCTATGAGCTTTGGTATGGTTACACACCCAATGTAAGCTACTTTAGAATCTTTTATAGTCAATGTTTTATTTTGAAAGATGAAATAAATGGAAAAATTGACTCCAAAAGTGATGAAGGTATCTTTCTAGGGTATTCCACCAAAAGCAAGGCTTATAAATGTTTTAACAAGTCCTCTAACAAGATCATTGAAAGTGAAAATGTAAGAATAGATGAATTTTCAGAGAAGAATGATAATGAAAGCATAAAAGAACTAGAAGAATATAATAGGTTTGTTTACACTGAAGAACCTGAAACTCTACCCGAGCAATAGTGTATAGCTCCCGAGCAACAAAACATTGCACCTGAGAGACAAAACATTGCACCCGAGCATCATGTTGCAATTACCAAAAATCAAGAAAATACTCAAGATGATATACCGAACGATGAAGATCAGAATGAAGGTCAAAATGATAATCAAAATGATGGAAAAAGAGCTGAAACAAAACTTTCCAAGTATGTCAGAAGACATCATCCACAAAATCAGATCATAGGAGACAAGAAGGCTAGAGTGAGAACAAGAAGTAAGTCACTAAACACTAGATGTTTACTTTGTTATTTTGAGCCTAAATATGTTAATACTGCACTTGAAAATGAGGAATGGGTTAGTGCTATGAATGAAGAAATAGAATAGATTGAGAAGAACAATACATGGACACTAGTACCAAGACTAAATGACAAGAATGTCATTAGTACCAAATGGATATTCAGAAACAAAATGAATAAGAATGAAGAAGTCTCAAGGAATAAAGCAAGATTAGTATGCAAGGGGTATGCACAAGAGGAAGGTATTGATTATGGTGAAACCTTTGCACCCATTTCTAGACTAGGAGTAGGAATTATTCTTGCTTATGTTGCATTCAAAGGATTCAAGGTATACCAGATGGATGTCAAATCTGTATTCCTAAATGGAATACTGGAAGAAGAGGTATACATTGAACAACCAGAAGGGTTTGTTGATCCAGACAAGAGAAACATGTTATGTTGACTACATAAATCCTTGTAAGGATTGAAACAAGAACCTAGAGCCTGGTATGAAAGACTTCACTCCTATCTCATAAGCATTGAATTTGTAAGAACAAGTGAAAATAGCAATCTGTACTTAAAAGAAGATACTGATGGTAATATTATGATTGCTGTAATATTTGTTGATGATATCATTTTTGGGGGTAATGAAATGCTATGTAAATCCTTTGCTAATGAAATGAGAAAAGAGTTTTAAATGTCTATGTTTGGGGAGATCCAATTCTTTCTTGGTCTATATATTCTTCAACAAGATGCAAGCATATATATCACTCAGTCCAAATACATCAAGGAAGTGCTGAAGATATTCAAGATGGAAGATTCCAAACCAGTTGGAACACCTATGGCAACCAGATGTAAGTTGACAAAGGAAGATAAGTCAAAAGAGGTAAATCAAACCTTGTATAGATCAATGATTGGCAAACTAATGTATGTTGTTCATACTAGACCAGATATAGTGCACATGTAGTTGGAATAGTTGCAAGATTCTTTGCTAATCCCAAAGAATCATATATGAATGTTGTCAAGAGAATTTTGAGATATCTGAAGAACACTGAGGACTATGGCTTAGGGTATAAAAGAGAAGGAAAATTTGAGCTTCAAGTCTATAAAGACATTGATTAGACTGGAAACATAGATGACCGAAAGAGAACAACTGGAGGAGCATTCTTCATGGGTGACAGACTTGTCACATGGATCAACAAGAAGCAAGGATGCATCTCACAGTCTACTACAGAAGCAAAATATATGGCTTCTACTGCAAATTGCTCCAATATTGCATAGATCAAATAATTGCTGGAAGGTATGAATATTAAGATTCTTTAACCAGTGATTATCTATTGTGATAATACCAATGCAATAAACATATCAAAGAATCCAATCATGCATGCTAAGAATAAGCATTTTGCTATAAATTATCACTATTTAAGAGAAAAAGTGCAAGCAAAAGAGGTGATACTGGAATATGTTCAATCAAAGGAATAATTAGCTAACATATTTACCAAGCCATTTCCAAAAGATACATTTGAGTACCTAAGACAGAGACTAGGGGTTCGACCCTTGTCTATCAATTAGTAAGCTATCTGGGAGGTTGCATTAGCCTACACAAATAATAAGATTATTCATGTTTATGCAAGCACAAAGATGGAAAGAAAAGATACATTTGTACACAACAAGGTACATATCTACGCCAAACATCAGAGTCACTATATTGCTGATGGATAGGAAAATTCAAGGAGTATATTATATGGAATAATGATATAGAATAATTGTTTGGCATTGTTGTTAAAGGGAGAGATTATCTTATTATCAGGGAGAGATTATATAACTATCCACTCATTATCATGATGACCTTATGGAAAGACATATTGTCAATTAGTGCCAAAACACTTAGTCATCACAGTGTCGACCGAGCAGTTACAATGCAACCCGAGCAGTGGCAGTGTCGACCAAGAAGATAGTGGTACTCAGTATTACGTGAGTGATTAGAGTAGCTCGAGTACAAAGAGTATCCCAAGTGACAAAGTGTAGTATGTTTCCCGAGTGACAACATAATGCCCGAGTTCCAATATATTGCTCGAGTGGATTACTGGACCCGATTCACAGTTTTGGGACCACTTAGCTTATATTGTTAGATGTTAATTTATCTTATGGAAGCCAACTTATAGTTGCATTTGGTTTGGCTAAGGTATAAATATAAATTATTTCATTTACCCAAAGAGAGAGTGAACATATGCACTGAAGCATGTATGTGAATATGAAGAGACAAATTGTTTAAGAGGCTACAACAGTATAAGGAACAACAAAGACTCATCCATCATAGTCAGGTGATTAGTTTATATCATTGGATCTTATTCAGAAACTCAAAGTTACATTGAAGATCATCTACTAGTTCATCCTAACAGGTGCATCAACAAAATCCTCTAACAAGGTGGACCTAATAGTCCTTTATAAATCTCCTAACAGAGTTGCATTACTTGATTGTATTATACTAAATCCTTTCACAAGGTGGACCTAACAATCCTTATTGCTCCTAACAAGGTAAGCCATCAGAAGTGGTCAATTGTAAACTTTAACATGCTAAATTTATACTTTAGTAATAAATCTTGTGGGTACCATCCCCACCCCAGTTTTACTTTCTATTTGGAAGGTTTCTGGGTAACCAAATATTGTGTCATATTTTGTGGATGTTTTATTGCTTTTCATTTCTTGCATGCAATCAGAGCAGATAATCTAATATTAGATTAAAAGGATTAAGTTTTATTGGTTCCCGATTCACCCCCCCTCTCAGTCACTTTGACTCAACATATTTCCAACAATTGGTATTAGAGCTCTAAGGTTCTCTTTACAGAAGTCTAATAGCTTGAGCAAAGATCAGAGGAAATGGAAATATATAGAATAGAGAAAGCCATTGAAAATGAAAAGATAGATCTATAAGTGGCCATGGTTCAGATCAAGAAACTCAAGGAGAAACTCTCTCTTTCCCTAAAAATAATAAAATATTTAGCAGCGCAGATGAATGCCAAAAGCTACATAGAAGAAAGATTTTATGTTCTATGCAAAGAAAGAAGTTCTAAAGAAGCATATGTAGAAATTATAGACCTAGTTGCAAAGAATCTCTATTTACATGAAGAATTCATAAAATTGAGAAGAGAACAAGAAATTCATTCAGTCAGAATATGTGAAGTCGTAGAACAAAAGAGTCAAGCAGAAATTGATAGAGAAATGGCACAAGAAGATAAAATATTGCTGAGTACAATATTATAATAAAAAGAAAATGAAATCCATCATTTTTCGCTTCAGCAAGCAGATATGATAAATCAACTCAATAATGTAAATCAAGAAGTTATCAATCTAAGGACAAAAAATGAAAGACTGCTGAATGATCTCAATACTAAAAAAATTAATGAGAGCATGATGAATTCACAGGGAAGCATGGATCAGTTGACAGAGAAAACTCAACTCAGACATCATGGACAGACTGGATTGGGTTATACTAAACAAGGTGAATCCTCACAACAAGGAACTCAAAAGAATAGAAAACCTACTTGTAATCATTGTGGAAAGTTAGGGCACATAGCAAACAAATGTTGGAGCAATGGAAAATCAAATTTTAATGGTAAATGCTACAAATGCAACAAACATGGACATAGGGCAAGTGAATCCACTAAGGAACCTAAGTTTGAAGGAAAATGTTTCAATTGTAACAAACAAGGTCAGAAATCCTCCGAGTGCAAAACTAAGAAATAGAACCCTACTGAACAACTAGCTAAAGCAATTTTTGGTTGGGAGTACAACACATGGAGCAGATGTTGTCACTGTGGTGAATATGGACATATTCGTACAAATTGTGTAAAGACTCACCTCAGAAAAATGAATCCTACTAAGAGATGTTATATATGTAAACAACTTAGTCATCTAAGCAAGAATTGTATGAACAGAGAAAAAGTAGATACTGGTTTTGAGAAAGGAAAAGCAAAAGTTTCTAAAATCAGAACTCAGATGAATCAATAGTGGGTAAGGAAATATCCTGAGAGTTCAGATCAAAACAATGAAGGATTGAATAGAACCAAAAGCAGTGAATTGGGTGGATCTACCATCTCCGAATAAACATGCAAGGAGACTATTGGAACTACATCATTTCTAGACATGATAGTAAGTCTAAATCAGCATATTAATGCACTATGACATTATAGTTTTAACCGAGTCAAGATCTTAGTAAAACCCAAGTTGCACAGGCTTAACTGAGTTAAGTCGGGTTGTATGGTTTTGAGGATACAAAAGTTAGTGTTCACCGAGCTTCATTCTGAGCTATGCTAGCTACCATGTATAGAGCATTTAATGAAAACTCAACGGTAAAATCTCTTATAAAAGATGAATTGCAAGTGTTGTTATTTACAAAGATTTTAGTTTGCAGAGTGATTCAATGCCTTAAGAGATTCAAAGTGAATTTGTATTCAAAATTTTTAATTTACAGAGTTTTATCGAAATTTCGGGCATAATGGCATCCACATCCAGTAGCAAGGTTAAGAAAGGATTTGAGATGTTGGTTAGGAATGCAATCTACAAACCTCCTAAGTTTAAGCTTCATCCAGTAGTTGCATAGGAGATAGACCCGATGGGAGCTCATTCCCTAATTCCTCCAAGGATATTGTTGATTAATGACATTCGATCCTTCTATCATTGCACAATTCAACAGATTGGAACATTGGAAATGAAGAATGCTTATGATAAACTTTGTGATGCCAAAAATCTAAAGCCAGAGAATAAACATCTAGAATTCAAGGGTTTGACTCACATCATGAATATGCCACATAATTTCTAGGTTAAGTGGATTAGGTTAATTCTAAGCCGTGTTCACGACACGCAGCTATGGTTGGAGCAACTAGTAAAGATCACAAAGACAATGATACAACGTGTTACAGGGTATCGTATGTTGGAAAAGTCTAAAGCCACCAAAACCCTACCTCGGAATAACCTAGCTGAGAAGACTCTTGTCGAGTGGGACAATAGAGGTATGAGACTAAATGGAGTAACTAACATGGAATTGAAGCTTGGGATTCATGTTATTGCTCACAAAATCTACAACTCAAGCAGACCTAACAATGTACCATGTGAGGCTGTGGACTTGGCATACAAGGTGGTCAAGAACAACCTCTCATTCGACCTTGCCGGGTTGCAGCTCATCCAATTGAGAAAGAACATGGAAAGCATCCGGGAATAAAAAAACAATCCATGTAAGTTTGGTTCACTTATGGTCTACATATTCTTTTGCATTCATAAGTTTTTCCCTTCCAAAGGCACAATTGTTTGGAAGGACATACCCATAATATATCAGATAAATGAGTTCATAGCTGAATTAGGAGTCAACTTTGAGAGCATCATGGATGCATATTTTGAGGAATTCAGACAAAGATATGGAATAGGTATATAATTCCTAAACAATTAGTTGAATACCATAAGAATGATGTTTGTTTCCTAGTTGATTGTGATAAAGTATATATTTAGGAAGTCAGACCTAGGGTTGCATGGGTGAAATCTCTTGCATATGAGGTTATTATAGATGAGACCAAGAACATCATTGAAGCTCTTGTGAATGAGCCTGTTGACCCCAAAGCACCATACTTTGGTACATATGAAGAATCCAAAAGCATAATTTCAATAGAGATTAAGATTCCTAAGATTTTGAAAAGAGGAAAAATAAGGTTAGAAGAGTTTGGAAAGAAGTATGGAAAGACTTCTCCTTCTATCTCAGTAAGCAAAGAAGATGAAATTAAAATAGAAGATGATATATCTGAAAAGGAAGAGGAAGATCTAGAAGAAACGTCTCCTTAGAAGAAAAAGAGGCTAGTTCTCAAGAAAATGCATAAGGCCCCTACCCCTGTCCTCACTACCAGCAAACCAATAATATCAATAATGAAACTAATATTACCTAAGGAAGATGAAGAAGATGAAATTACATTCAAGAATCCCCCACCTACCTTTGAGAAGAAAATGGAAGCCTTAAGAGAAGGTAGTGGTATGAGTTCTCTGAAATCTTTGAGTTATGCTTCCAGAATGAATGATGAACATAAGAAAATTGAGGAAGCATTTGTAGAGAAGATGACTAGATGGAAGCATGATCCATCTGAATTAAATATTCACATGCCTGAAGACCTATTCAAGGAAATATCTATACCCTAGAGCAATGCAGTTCAAACAAAAAAAGATATCAGAGAACAAACATTGAGGAAAATCATGCCTACTATGACAAACAAAGAGGTAAAAGAGGCAACGACCAAGTATGAAAGAAATCACACTCCAAGGTTTAGGACCTTTCAAGTATTGAATAAGAAGATAGAGGATGCGGTGTAGGAAGCTAAAAACATATGGAAGATAGTCTTAGAAATCAAAGAAGAAGACAAGACTAAAGTACTGAGTACAGAACACAAAGAAAAGACTGATGATGCAGATTTACCTAAGGTAGAATCCATTGAAGCATAAAATACAGAGAAGATAAAGAGTAGAGGTAATGAAATCTCTACCACAATCATGTATACATATCATCCTATCTCTGAGCAAAGAAAATTTTACTGAATCAACATCAGGACTAGTAGGGACCGAGCACCATGCTCCACCTACTATAGGGCCAAGCCCGACCGAGTCATAGAAGGTAACTATGAAAATTTCTTCAGTGAGCATAGATGTAACATTTGATTCAGACCCTGCAGTTGGTGCAACAAATGTCAATAACCTATTCCAACTGAATATTGAGGAGAAAAAAAAGGAAGGAAAGGAAGTGGATGATAGTGGAAAAGGTAAGGAAATTGTTCCTTCATCCAATCCTAAAGACAATGAAAAAGGAAAAGAAATAAACACTGATGATACTAATCATGAGAAAGACATTGTGATTCCAAATTTGGATCTACCCAATCTGATAGTAGAGAAAATGGATACACTAGGGGAGCCATGGAAGAAAAGAGCCACACAACAAAAGCTCCGAGTAGAAAAGAAGAGAAACAGAGTGCTGGAAGACATAAAAGGTATATTCCCAGATGCACTAGAAGTAGAATTAAATGAGAGTGATTCCATTATAGACAAACTTGTAGACATAGTCCAAAATTTTAATAAAGATTTAAATGGTCAAGAAAAACTACTACAGAAGGCAGAAAGAAAATTTGAAAACAAAGTTCTAGAGAATGTTGCAAGCAAGATTGCAATTGATCAAGTCAAGCAAAATTCTCTCATTAGCTCTCTAGAACTATAGTAAATAATGTTGCTTCATTATTTGTAAATCTAAGTGATACTTCAAATTTCACATTGGAAATCAAGACAAAGCTGACAAAGGTAGATATAGATCTAAAGGAAAGTGCAATTCAGTTGGCACTTAACCCGAGTTCTTGTTCAACATATTTTTTGAAAATTAAGTATCTGACAGACATGCAGGCTGAATTACTAAGGGAAGAAGAAAGGAGAAGAGAATCTCTCACAACTATGCAGAGCCAACTCCTTCCACACATGGATGTAATAGAAAAACATATAGCTCATGCCAAGACTCTTATTCATGACAACAATTTTTTAGTTGCAGAGCTTATGATAGAGCTATCAACATAGTTACAGATAGAGTTACACATCCTGAAGGTGTTGTAGGATAATTGGCACAATACTTTGTATAAGATTTTAAAGGTACATGGTGATTTCCTATCCTATTTTGGTATTACCATATAGATATATTTTGGCATTTGTGTCAAAAATAAGTTGGAAATGTATATATAATAGAGGAAAGATGTATATAGGAAATACATGTATAGAAGTGAAGTAGAGCATATATATATATATATATATATATATAAGTGTTACAAAAATCATTTTGAAAAAACAAAAAAAAAAGAAATTCAGTTGTAACTGAGTCACAGAGATAGTGTCAAAACTCGAGCAAGTACCCAAGCATATGGTAAGGGGGAGTTTTGACTTAGAAGGTTGAAGAGTTTTTTTATCACGATAAGTGTTTTTGGTCACTACTGCCAAAGGGGGATATTGATGACCTTATGGAAAGACATATTGTCAATTAGTGCCAAAACACTTATTCATCACAGTGTTGACTGAGTAGTTACAATGCAACCCGAGCAGTGGCAGTGTGGACCGAGTAGACAGTGGTAATCCATATTACCTGAGTGATCAGAGTAGCCTGAGTACATAGAGTAGCACGAGTGACAGAGTGTAGTATATTGCCCGAGTGACAACATAATTACCGAGTGCCAATATATTTCTCAAGTGGATTACTGGACCCGAGTGACAGTTTTGGGCCCACTTAGCTTATAATGTTAGATGTTATTTTATCTTATGGAAGCTGACTTATAGTTGCATTTGGTTTGGATAAGGTATAAATATAAAGTATTTTTTTACCCAAAGAGAGAGTGAATGACTGGTCAGTATTATACCCTTTGCAATTAAGGATTGGACATCCTCACACGTTGAAAATCATACTGAGCTCACTTAAATTATCGACCAGGGAACATAAACTTGAAATAGCGTCGACAAATTATATGTTGTAATTAACTCTAAGGCTCATTACCTATTTAAGGAATGGAAAATGTTGAAAGTAATTCTGAACTAGAAAATGGAATTAATAGCTTACTCTAACAAATATAAGAACATACTATAATAGTAAACAAACTTATCTGCCTTTGTTGCAGGAATAACCAATAGTGCTATTACCAGTGGCTGCAGGAGTAATAAAGTCCTAAATGCTTCAAATGACTTGCAACTACTTCCTACTGAACTATAAACTTAGTTCACCTTCCGCGTGGGCCCCCACGAAAGAGTGAATGAACAAGAACTCAGAAACTAAGAAATGAAACTTTCATTTATTCATTCATACACAAAGATACATCAATTGCAAAAAAACAAGATTGTATTTCTTTCTTGCTAGATTACATAACAGATTTTCATAATACTAACCTACGAAGGAACCAGGACTTCCAGCTTATTTAACAATAATTCTAAAACAAAACTCCTAGCAACTAGGATCCCCCAACATTAGGGATATGGCAATCATTAAGATACATGATCAACATTATTGAATGTGGGAACAAACTACATTTAACTGCACACGAATCCAGGAATGCGCTACTACTGAATTTACTCCGTCGTGGCTATTATTCAGTATTTGACTTTGTCCGCAACAGACTGTGATCGCCCATGAGCAGTGGAGTCATCACGAGCCCCGCAACAGCTGGTCCTTTGAAGGCTTCAATCTGTTCTTTAATGTTGATTTCTTCTCTATCCGTGGATCCACCTTTTCCTACAAAAGATTAGCATGTATACGTGTCCAAGAAAAAAATCCATAATAAGTCTCTCCACTAACTTGCTCTTATCACATGGCTACAGGAAAACTACCCGACTTAGAGTTGGACAAAAAGATAACAGATTTAGCTTCACATAACCATGCAACATATAGATAGCATATATATATATAAACTTTAAAACGTTCCACACACATTCACATACATATATATATAGAAGTTTTGAGATATAAGTGTAAACAGTCTAAAAAAGTATTATGAAAGTTTATGAAGTTCTCAAAATCCAGTCATAAAAGCACATGAAACCATAAGCTAAATAGGCCTTATATTGGCCTCATCAGTGAACATATGAACTGAAGCAAGTATGTGAATACGAAGAGAAAAATTGTTTAAGAGGCTACAATAGTATAAGGAACAACAGAGACTCATCCATCACAGTCAGGTGATTATTTTATATCATTGGATCTTATTCAACAATTTAGATTTGCATTGAAGATAATCTATTGGTTCATCCTAATAGGTGCATCAGAAAAATCCTCTAACAAGGTGGACCTAATAGTCCTTTATAAATATCCTAATAGAGTTGCATTACTTTATTGAATTGTACTAAATCCTTTCACAAGGTGGACCTCATAGTCCTTATTGCTCCTAACAGGCCAGGCCATGAGAAGTGGTCAATTGTAAGCTTTAATAGGCTAAATTTATACTGTAGTAATAAATATTGTGGATACCATCCCCACCCCAATTTTACTTTCTATTTGGAAGGTTTTTGGGTAACCAAATATTGTGTCATATATTGTAGATGTTTTATTATTTTTCATTTCTTGCATGCAATCAGAGTAGATAATCTAATATTGGATTAAAAGGATTAAGTTTTATTCATTCTTGATTCAGCCCACCCCCCTCTCAGTCACTTTGACTCAACATATTTCCAACATATCCATGGAGAGAAGTTCCTAAGAATTCAAAGGGAGAGTTAATCATTATCCAAAGGGAGGGATTACATATGAAATATCCACCAAAGGGAGAGAAGTAACATAAGGGAGAGAATACATACTAAGGGAGAGATTGTCATCAAAGGAAAAAGAGATGATCAAGGAGAGGAATGATCAAGTCAGAGCACATATCAGGAACAGAGATAGAAGCTACTACATCTATCCAATAAAGGGATTGAAGATTGAAGAAAACACGCTACAAGAAGAAACAACTCTAAGCTATATGAGCTTACCGAGAGCCAGACATTTGTATTAGTTCTAGAAAAAAAAGATTTGGGAGAGATGGATGAAATACACTTGATATATTTCATATTGTATTAGTAATAATATAGTATGATAATGTAGTGTGTTGCCATCAATGCCAAAGGGAGAGATTGATGACATATAACTGATTTAATGTTTGAAGATGTTAAGTTGATCACCGAAATGCAGGAAGATAATGCAAGACATTAAATCAGGTAATGGATTGTATTTTCATTGATGTCAACTTGATATAATCTGATAAGTTATATTCAAAGTGTCAAAGACTTCAGAGAATAAAAAAGATAAAGATTATGCTTTTAGTAATGCATAAAAGACCAACATTCACTAAGTGACTACAAACACCGATAGTTAGTGGAACCCAATAGACAGAGAAACCTGAGAGCAAAGTCATAGTGATGCCTGAGCAATAAAACTGACAAGCATTACCGATGAGAAAAACTTCATAGTGATGCCCAATAGATAGACAACACTAATGAAGAAGCCCAAGGAGAATTGAAGTGTTGACCGAAGCTATCAACGAGTTAAAACACTGAAAATAACTGAAGTTCAGAAATGAAAAATACTTAGTTGGCAAGAGCTAAAGAGAGACTTAAATGGTTGTTAACATTGTTTTCATTGACAAGTTAAAGCTAGAGATAAGTAAAAGATTTAAAGTTGGTTTGTCCAGTTGTCAAGGAGAAATCTACAGGATAAAACTAAAGTAAAGCTTTAAATCAAGATTGGATAAAATTGTGGATCACACCAAGAACAAGAAAATCCAGAAGTGAGAAACGGTGATAACTGATGTTACCTTAATTATTTTCTCCTGAAGCTGTTCTACCTCCTCCTCTTTTTCCAAAAGTTCTTGATAAGTTTGATCAATAACTTGGTGTAATAATTTCTTCTGTTGTCTCCATTGCTGCCTTTCCATTACCAATTGATTGACTAATCAAAAGATAACAGAGAATGGAGTTACAAGGCAAGGAATATCTGGCAAAGTACCTTCATCAGGGTTTTCACCTACTGCTTGCATGTTAGCTGAATTTTTATTTCCTATAGGTGCATCTTCTGAGGGTTTGGGCAAATAATGATGGTTCGCTCAAAGTTATTACATTGTTGGGAAGTGGTGGGGAAATGCGTCCAATCCTTGGTTCACAACCTGCTCTGTCATCTTATCAACAAAGCTCATATCAACACCAGTGATTTCTTTGCACGAAACCCTCTCTAATGCTTCAGGAGGTGAATCTGACAGACTCTCTTCATGAGCAAAGTATTCCCCTAAAATGTCATCAGCATCTATTTCAATGAGATCTTCAACAATATGGATTCCATGGGAAGATGAACCCCTCCTTTGGAATCTGTAAGATTATTCATCAGAGCTAGAATCATCTTTGATTGTTATACATTCTGCGTCCATTCTGACTTCAGGGGATGTTTTATTCTTGGCTGCAGGAAATTCACTAGGCATCTCCTGCAGACTGTCTTTTAGCTCTTCTACCTCAAGAATGCCAAGACCAATGGCTGACCCTACTGGGGATGTATCTATGGAAATAATCTTCTTCTACCTAAAACTTCTTCTTAAAGGGGTTTCCTCCTTTTTATCAACACTCTTTCACTTCTTAGAAGCGGTCCGAGCTACAAGATCCTATTTCTTGGTGCATTTACAATAACCAAAGTCAGCTTGTTTCCTTTTCTCCCTTCTGCCTCTTGTAAGAGTTGTGGTTTTATCAGACAAGGAGGAGACCTTTCCTTTAGAATCTTCCTTCTCAGAGATTTTCATTTTTCCCTTGCTCTAGGATGAGCCAGATGCAGGAGCTTCAAGAGGACGCCTAGGGTTCCTGGTCCTGGGCTTTCTTTCCGAAGAAGACCCTATTCCTAATTCATCAATGATCTTGAAAACCCCCTATTTAGTTTGGACTCTCATTCCAACCCTACTCCTAAAAGGCCTTAGGGTTTCATTTTCCAATTCTCCTAACATAAAATCCTCCCATGACATGTTGGATTGTTCTCTTAATGTTTTTTCAACAATCAACTTAATTAGACAATGGTGGGAGAAAAAACTCGGCTTACCTTCCTGCACTAATGAAGCCCTTTTCTTTAAGATGTTGAACAGAAAATTGGGTACATTGATGGGCTGGTTATCATGTCATAGGTAGCTCAGAAATTTAAAATGAACACATGCAAGTAGGCCTGACGTCCCTCACAAGTGAAATAATTTATAATAAACATTGCACATTAATTGTATGTTTCAGGTAGAGACGTCCTGCTGGTGCCCTGTTTCTTGTCAATTTCTAATGGTGGGTCTGAATGCAGAGTGAATTGTGCTCTTGCTGTTGTCAAGTCAAAGCTTTATGAAAACTCTTCCCCTTCCTATGGTAACCCCATTACTTCTACCACAAATTCCTGTGAAAATGACACCCTCAATCCTTTGACAGTGGCCATTCCATCATGTAGTGTGTTCAAAAACTACAATGATACCTCCTCATTCCAGCTGGTAAGTTTAAGAATATAATCAATCCAACCCCTGGCTTGGAATCGTGGCATACAAGTCTAATTTTTGAGTAGAAGTTCATGAACCATTGGTTCACACTGAATCAAATCACCACCCATTTCCTCAAAATATGAAGGCCACAGAACAGTCACAGAGAGTACAAAAACTATATCAAGAAAGTTCACAGAGAAGGTAAAAAGAAATTGCAAAGCTGCAGGGTTTTGCAAAGATGGAAAGTTTTGGAGTTTCAAGTTTTTCAAGTGCTGTATGAGAAAATGAATGCAAATAAAGCCCATGGGCGATAAAGCCTCTAAAGAGTTTTTTCATGCTCTCAAAGCCCATCATACCAATGTTGGTATTCAAAAGATTAAGCAAGGATCTGACACACTTACGGAGCTCCCGGCCATTCTGCAAGCTTTTGTTCAGCACTATGAACAAGTGTTTTCCTCGCAAGGTAATTCTACAGCTCAGGAAGAGGCTCTGAAGGCTTGTATTTCTATTGCTCCAAACCGCCTCACGGTCGAGCAGTGTGCCTTTTGTGAGAAATTTCTTACCATCTCTGACCTCAGAGAAGCGGCTTTTTCTATGGCCAATGATAAATCTCCAGGATGGGATGGCTTCCCCTGCGAATTCTACAAGCATCTCTGGGATGCTGTTGGTCCTGACCTGCACAAAATCTATCTCGAGGCCTTTCACAATAAAAGTTTGGGCACTTTAATTAATAAAGGAAATATCAAATTCATACCTAAATCTGGTGATCTGAAGGATATCTACAATTGGAGGCCCATCACCCTGTTGAATGTCTCCTACAAGATAATTGCCAAAGCTTTAGCTCTTAAAATCAGACATCTCCTTCCTCTTATTGTCTGCCTTGAGCAAACTGGTTTTATTAAGTCCAGGTATATTCTTGACAACATTATTGCTGTCTGGGAAGGGATGGAATGGGCTCGCCATTCTAAGCAGGCTACCCTCTTTCTCAAAATTAATTTTGCTAAAGCCTATGACCGCATTGAATGGCCCTTTATTCTTGCTATGCTTCAAGCTCTTGGTTTCAGTCCCCAATTTTTGCAGTCTGTGGAAATGCTTTTTGGTGATGCATCTACTTGTATTACCATCAATGGGTCTTAATCTGATACTTTTGGGCTTTTTTGATCCATCCGGCAAGGTTGTCCGCTGGCTCCTACCTTATATGTGCTTGCTGCAGAAGGCTTTGGATACTTGCTTGCCAACTCTGTCTCCGCTGGTTTAGTTCATGGCATTTCTCTTCCTGATTCCTCTTTCCAGCTTGTTAATGGCCACTTTGCTGATGACTCCTTTCTCACTCTTATTGAGGATGAGGAGAACATATCCAATGCCTTGTGGTGCCTAGACACCTTTTGTCAAGCCTCTGGATCTACTATTCAATGGTCTAAAACCCTTTGCTTCAGACAACCTTTTCTTCCAGCCCCTACCTGGCTTAGCAATTTTAGCTGGAAATGGGTTCAGCATGGGGAAGTCTTTCATTTCCTGGGCATTCCCTTTGCTTTCCATGGCTCCTCTGTGCAATTATGGAATGCTGTGCTTACCAAGACTGAAAAAAATCTGCAATATTGGATCTCCAAGCCTCTTTCCCTTGCTGGAAAATTTTAGATTTGTTCCAAAGTTTTGGCCACTACTCATGTCTACTACTCCTCCTGTTGGGCTCCCTCAAAGGCTTCTTATTTCAAACTGGAGCATTTGCTCTGAGATTTTCTTTGGGCCTCTGGTACTGGCGGCCATGGTTTTCATAGGGTTTCCTAGGAGTTCTGTTGCCTTCCACGGGACTCTGGCAGCCTTGGCCTTCTCTCCACTCAGAGGTAGGGCTAGGCTCTTTGTGTGAAGTGGATTATCTATGCTCTTACTGGTAATGAGGCCTAGAAAATTCTTGTCCAACATTGCATCTCTTCAGGTTTCCCAGTTCACAGGTGGGCCTGGAAGGGCATTGGTCTCCAGACCTTACTCACGATGAAAGAACCTGTTCAAATTTAGGGTACCTTCATCATCAAGAGCATTTGGAAATCTTTGGAAGATTTTAAGCCTTGGCTCCGATGGGATGGTGATGCTTTTTGCAATGGTCTTTCTTTCGATCAGCAGAGCCTCTGGTGGTCTCCGTTGTTTTCTATTCAAGGCATCCCTTTGGCCAAGACTCAAGGGACTAGTGCTCTGTGTTTTTTCAAACATGGCATCCGGACTCCCAAGGACCTCTTCTCTAGAGCCTCTATGGGTCTCCATTCTTGGGAGGATATGCAAGTGCAGTATCGTTTGGCTCGTTCTGATCACCCGACTTTTGATCTTTTGGTCTCTGTAATTCCTGCCAACTTGCTTCATAAAATTGGCATTCAATCTGTCAGGCCTTGGTGGAAGGTGTGGAAATGGTATCCTACCACGCCCTTCAGCAATTTTAAGCCATGGCTAGGCTATAGGTGGTTACCTCCTCATCTTCCGATGGTGGATACCCTTAATTAGAGATGGCATCTTCATTCCTCCACATATCACTGGAGCTCTCACTTTCAAACCATCTGGGCTGCCATTATGGAGCCTAAGATGGCTCTTTTTGCGTGGTGCCTACTTTTTCAAGGTCTTCCAGTTGGCCCTAGGCTCAAACATTTGGGTGTTCAAGACCCTCGCTGTCCCTTCTGTGGTCACCCTGAAACTTTTTTGCACATCTTCTAGTTTTGTAGGAGAGCTCAATAGTATTGGCAGTGGATTCATGATTTCTTCAAATTTTTTTGGCTGGAGCCTTTCTCTTGGCACATGATTGTCTTAGGAGATTCCCCTAGACTTCCCTCCAAGTTTACCCAGATTTGGCATAGTTTCAGGATGGAGATTTTGTTCGCGTTATGGAAAGATAGGAATGATGTTATTTTTTCTCACAGCTTTCTTGATACAAATGTTGCTCTGTATAACAAGGCTTGCATTTGTAATAATGTTATGATTCAAATTCAAGTTCAGGCCAATAAAGTGGCTCTCAAAGTGGCTCACCTGCAAGAGCTGCTCAATCATTGGGGCAATGCTCCCTGTACTGTTGCACGGGTCCCTCTTGATGCCATTTATTGTGAGGGTACTCCTCCTAGAGGCCACCACCATGGGTGTAGCTCCTTGGCATGTCACTCACGCACTCCAAATTCACAGGCACCCCACCACCACTCTCTAAGAGGTGGCAGTGACGGTTGGCGGCACCGCTTGGATTCTCTGCCTCACCGTTCTTCTGGGTGGTCTCTAGCATCAGCTCAATATACCCCTCCTGATGCTCCTGGTCCTTGGTGTGGCTCTGATTGGCCTCCCGCCACCTCCTCCAAGTTTCCCCGCTTGACTTTGGCCATTTCGCTACCTAGAGCGGAAGAAAAAGAAAAAGAAGAAGCTGAAGATGATGGGTGGTCACTTCCCGACCCTCCTGCTAACCCCAATAAAGTGTGGGGTTCTGATGATAAAGATCCTCCTCCTTCTGCCACTGCTATTGCTGCTTAATGGCTATATGCCTATTTTTTTTTATGAATAGTTGTGCTTTGTATCTGGCTTGGCCGTGTGAACTTTGCGGGGTGATTCTTATATCCCTTGACCCCTTTTTTGTGGATATGTAACTTTGATATTTTAATTAATTGAAAAAGGCACTATTCATCAAAAAATGAATGCAAATCTACCATATCTCAAGAACTTAGCTATTCATAATTACTCATAGACGTCCTTACTGGACACCTTTGCTTCATTTGTGTGAAATAAATCACTAGTTTCAAGGTTGTCATATTAGAAAAGCTAAATTGGGAAACATTCATGTAAAAGGGTATGACATTTAAAAAGTTTAAAAACTATAGCATTCAAATATGTACATAGATATATAAAACAAATTGCAGATTTTCTTCCCCCCAACTTAAGTAGGCAATTGGTCCCACAATTGCGCATGTGACAAGAGCGAAGCTAATGAAAAAATAATTATGGAATTAAATGCCAAAGAAAGTACACATGAACCTGAGAAAGTACTGGCGGTGGCATGAAATCATCATGACACATTGGAGAATAATGATGTGGATGGGTGGAAGACAAGGAGTAATGAAACAAAATTTCTTGCGGAGAAAGGACTTTCCTAGAAGAAAGTATTTATTATGGGGCAGTGTGAACGTGGCTCAAAGTAAAGAATGAATATGAGCGAGGGGCTCATATGCATTTTCTACAGGAGGTACAAAAAATTTATCATGGTTGAATTACTGTAGTAACTCCGCTTTTCTCTGGGGTTTATGGTAGAGCTTAATCCGATGACCATTAACTAGTAATTTGAAACAAATAGGATCAATAGTATACAACTACACAACACCATTGGGAAAAACAACAATAATCTCATAAGTCCCTAACCAATGAGTTTGAAACTTACTAGGAGTATGGTGGTATCTGGAGTCATACAGAAGGGCCCAGTCACCGACTGCAAATGTCTTATCCTTAATAAACTTGTCATGCCATTTCTTCCGCTATTGCTACACCAACTCTGTGTTATCCAAAGCAGACTTATGCCATTCATAAAGGCTATTCAAGTTAAGGACACGCTCTTATTGAGCTGCAGTAAGATCGAGATCAAGCTCCAATGCCGTGTGTAAGGTCTTATTCTCAAATTCTACAGGCATCACCGCAGACTTACCATAAACCAGCTGAAACAGAGAGAACCCCGTAGTGGTTTTCTAGGTAGACCTATAGGCCCAAATCACTTCAGGAAGCTTGGAAGACTAATCTTTCTTATGAACAAAGACAAACTTTGTCAAAATGGCTTCCAACTCCTGATTGGTAACCTCCACCTGGCCATTGGCTTATGGATGGTAAGGAGATGACTTACCATGGTGAATCCTATACTCTTCCATCAGGGCAGCTATGAGGTTGTAATTGAACTGAGCACCCTAATCAGACACTGTTTCTCAGGGAACACCAAATCTTGTAAAGATGCATTCATATAAAAACTTGGCAACATTGTTATCTCAAGGATGCTTCATTGGTTTAGCCTCAGCCCATTTAGTAACATAATCAGTACAGACCAAAATGTAAGACTTACCCTGAGAAGAAGGGTCAATGGGCCCAACAAAGTCAATACCCCATTTGTCAAAAGGAGCTACGATGACTTGAGGCTGTAGGGGCATCTCATCGGTTTTAGTAGGCCGCCCCATGCATTGGCAATGATCACATTTCTTGGTATACCAAGTAGAATCCATGTGGAGAATTGGCCAATAGTACCCAGTAGTTAAGATCTTGAAAGTTGTCCATTTGGTGGCAAAGTGACCACCACATGGTTCATCATGACATGCCTGAAGGATGTCATATGTTTCATCTTCATGAATACATCAGCGCATAACTTGATTTGGACACATATAAAACATGAAACCAGCAACCCAAGAAAAAATAAAACTTTTCTCATCCAGCAACTTTTGTTCCTTGGAGGAGAAGTGTGCTGGTGTCCGCCCAGTGGTGAGATAGTTGGTATTGTTGGCATGCTACAAGTTCTATGCTGACAACATAAAGATTTGCTCATCCGTATAACTATCACCGATGGCTGCAGGATCATTAGGAACATGCAAGTGGGAAAGAAAGTCAGCCACTACATTGGATTTCCCAGGTTTATCCATAATAGTAATGTCAAATTCCTGCATCAGTAACAACCATCGAGCCAACCTTCCAGAGATGGTTGGTTTATTCATCAGGTACTTGGTAGCTGAGTGGTCTATGTGGACAAATATCTCATATCCGATAATATAGTGCCTGAACTTATTCAGTGCATAGATGACTACCAACAACTCTTTCTTGGTCACAGTGTAATTGAATTTAGCTCCCTACAGGTTCTTACTAATGAAGTAGATGACATGTTCAACAACATCAATTTTCTGGCTGAGAACTACCCTAATAGCATAGTTGGAAGCATTTGTGTGGATATGAAAGGGTAACCCCCAATTGGGACCTCGCAGTATTGGAGCAGTGGTGAGAACACCCTTAAGATGCAGGAAAGATTGTTCACGTGCAAAATTCCAAAAGAGCTCAGAATCCTTTTTTAACAAGTTAAAAAGAGGTGCAACAATCTGAATGAAATCTTTAATAAACTGCCTATAGTATCCATCATGCCCAAGAAAAATCTTGACATCTTTTTGCTTCTCTGGAGTTGAGAGAGTATTGATTACTGCAATCTTTGCTGGATCAACCTGGATGCCCTATGAAGATATGTAATGGCCTAGAACAACACCTTCCTCCATCATCATAAAGCATTTCTCACTATTGAGAGAAATATTGTAATCCTGACATCTCTAAAGTACCTTTTCCAGGTTGGCTTGTGCCTCATCAAAAGTGTCCCCATAAGCAGTGAAGTCGTCCATGTATATCTCCATATAGTCAGCAGATATGTCTGAAAAGATACTGATGACAATGCGTTGGAAGGTGGTTGGGGCATTGCACAAACCAAATGGTAAGACAAAGTAGGAAAAATTTCCCCATGGGCAGGTAAAGGTGGTTTTCTCTTGGTCCTCCAAGGCTATTTGGATTTGGTTGTAACCACTGAACCCATCCAGAAAAGAAAAATATTTCTTGCCTGCTAGATTATCAAGGACTTGGTCAATGAATGGGAGAGGAAAATGGTCCTTTTTAGTGGTTGTGTTGAGTTCCTGATAATCCACACAAACTCACCATTTACCACCCTTCTTGGGTACTATGACTAAGGGCAACACCCATTGGCTATCAGAAATGGGGTAGATGAAACTAGCAGTTAACAATTTCTGAAGCTCAGTTTTGACTATATCCCTGAGGATAGGATTTACTCTCCTCTGTGGCTACCTTACCAGTTTGTACTTTGGACTGATATAGATCCAATGAGTACATAGTTTAGGATCTATCCCTTTCATGTCTGTGTAATCCCAGACAAATGCCTACTGGTTTTCCTATAGCAACTTAAGGACATCCTGCTAGTGTGGAAATGACAGGGCTTTGCTAACATTCAATTCTTTTCCCAGACTAACTTCCATTTTAATGATTTTATCCAACATGGTCAACTGAGAAATTGGTGGTGAATCCATCTCATGGGGTAAAAGGGAATGAAGAAAGTGTGAGGATAGTGAGTATGGAGAAGCGGGTGGGGTAGGCAGAATGGTCTCCAAAACACAGTCCGATTGCAGACACAACTGGGAATCTATGCCATATTCATTAGCGATAATCGATGAAATTATCTCATCTTCATCCCTAGAGGCTACAAACATCTCCCTTCATATGACCATGAGTTGGTGGATTGAATTGGCTTTAGTTTCGGCATCCTCTAAATTTGGCCATACTGCCTCATTGTCTTGCAACATTGGTTGAGCAGGGGATTATAGGGTCAGGTTCTTGGTATGGACACCATTGGATATGGTCATTTTTATGGACCTACAGGATATGAAGGCATCAACAGTGGCCAACCATGGTCTCCCTAGGATCAAAGGATATCCTCCCATATCAGTTTTAGGTGAGAGAATGACAAAATCCACTGGATACTCCCAAGAGTGTAAGGTAACAATGACATCTTCTATCATTCCATTTTGTTTAATAGTAGAGCTATCAACAAGCTACAGGATGGTTGGAGTATCTCAAAGACCAACAATATTCAATTGAGATAGTACCTCCTTGGTTATCACATTTATAGAGGCACCTAAATTGACCAAAACATTTTGAACTTGCATACCATGAATAGTGACTATAACGACAGGACTCCCTGGATCAGAGTATTTGGGAACAATTAACTTTTCTAGCATAAAATTAGACAACTACCCTACCACATGAATAGTCTTAGGATCCTTCTATTTCCTACCTAGTTGTTTTATACAAGTTTCCCTAATAGCCTTGGTGTAGACATGAACTTCTTTGATTGCATCGAGTAAGGGTATCTTTACTATTATCTGCTTCAACTGATTGAGTAAATCTGCTACTGCGGGGTTGACTATGGGTTTAGCCTGGTTGACTAACCTTTGAGGAAACATGGGTTGTTTGGCTGTAGGAGAGGTTTGAGGAGATGGTACATTAGCTGCTTTAGAAGGTGGCTCTTCAACCTCTGTGATGATAGGCATTTGAGGAGAGGCAAGAGTAGTTCCTGACCGTAGATGGATATTGTTTAAGGAAATGGCATAGCTTTGCTACTGAGCTGGAGGTTTATTATTGGGATTAGGATTAGACTGATCTGGAAACTAGGTTTGCTTTGGTGGATTGTTAGTGGCTATAGGATGAGGCACTAAAGCTTGCTGAGTGGGTTGGTTAGACCACTGATTGAGCTGCTGCCAACCTTGCTGAGGTTGCTGTCAAACCTATTGGGGTTTTTGCCAACCATGCTGAGGTTGTTGCCAACCCTGCTTGGGTTGTTGCCAACCCTTTTGAGGTTGTTTCCAACCCTGCTGGGATTGGTGCCAACCCTTCTGAGGTTTTTTCCAACCTTGCTGGGGTTGTTGCCAATTATTATATGCTGGGGTTGTTGCCAATTATTATACCCACCAAAGCTGTGGGGACCCATATTTTGAAAATTCTGCCATGGATTATTATTGCTAGAAGTTTGGAGAGGATCTTGTGGCATACCTGGTCTCTGGGCCCATGGCCTTTGTTGAGAAACATAGAGAAACTCTCCATTCTCATCTATAGCTTTGAACTCCGTAGGCATTGGCTGGGACTCCACATTTGCAATGGTCATGCACTTGTAGCTTTTCTTCTTTTCTTAGCAATGCGAGCAGTATTCAACTAACACAACATCAACATCCTCCTTCTTTCGTCTGGCCTGCATGGTGTCCAGTTGAGTAGAAACATCATTAATGATGTCTTGATTGAAGTCCGATAGAAGATTTGAAAGTTCCACCTTAGATAATCCAGAACTAGCAGACTTATGAGGTAAGTCTCGAATTCCTCTGCCCTTTTTAACAGTGGCTCTTGAATAATTCATGTAGATGTTCTTGATATCTGCCCAGTTCTTTTGCATGATATCGCCCCCATCCATAAGGTCCAAGGCCTCCATCCTTCCTTCATGTACACCTTTCAAGAAAAGATGGTTTTGGGATTCCTCATTTAGCTGGTGTTGCGTCTTACACTACAAGTTGAACTTGAACCAAGAGACATAATCCTCCAAAGTCTCATCCTCTTTCTGTGAAATTTTAAAAATATCACCCCCCTTTAAATCTTGACCCCTATAGTACTCCTTATACTTTGCAATGAACATAGTGCTCATTGCTTCCCAATCTGCTATGGCATTAGCTCCCAGCCCCATGAACCACCTTAGAGTGGCCTCCTTAAGAGTTGAGGGAAACAACTTCAATTTATGGGCATCATTCATATAGTGATAACTCCTACAAAGGATGTCAAACTCAAATAGGAAGGTCTCTAGGTCTTCAGTGATGAGGCCATAAAACTTTGGTAATGTGGAAGAAGGTATGTTTTTTAGATTTTGGTTGCCCTATTAAGGAGGAATATGGTAAGGAAAATTAGGCTAAGCCATCCTTGGTGGTAGATTATCCTGATACTCAGGTTCAACAAAGAGTTCATTCAAATATAGTGACTCGTCAGAGGATGATGTTTCTTGTTAAGTAGCAAATGGGTTTACAAATGATTCTTCTTCTTCAATGTTTACCACTAAGGGCTCCTCGAGCTCAAGGTTAAGGATATCAGATGGTTCGGCCTAGTTATATTGAGGAAGAAAATGCCCAAGATGATCTCTTCTCCTATGCATAAAAATAAATGCTAAGATAAATCTAAGATAATGACTCTGAAATGACTAGATTGACACCGTCCCCGGTAGCGGCGCCAAAAATGACTGGTCAGTATTATACCCTCTGCAATTAAGGATTAGACATCCTCACATGTTGAAAATCATACTGAGCTCACTTAAATTATTAACCAGGGAATGTAAACTTGAAACGACGTCGACAAAGTATATGCTCTAATTCACTCTAAGGGTCATTACCTATTTAAGGAATGAAAAATATTGAAAGTTATTCTAAACTAGAAAATGGAATTAATAGCTTAGTCTAACAGATATAAGAACATACTATAATAGTAAACTAACTTATTTGCCTTTGCTGCAGGAAAAACCAACAGTGCTATTACTAGTGGCTGCAAGAGCAACAAAGTCCTAAATGCTTCAAATGACTTATAACTACTTCCTACTGAACTATAAACTTAGTTCACCTTCCACGTGGGCCCCCACGAAAGAGTGAATGAACAAGAACTCATAAACTAAGAATTGAAAATTTCATTTATTCATTCATACACAAAGATACATCAATTGCATAAAACAAGATTATATTTCTTTCTTGTTGGATTACATAACAAATTCTCGTAATACTAACCTATTAAGGAACTAGGACTTCAAGCTTATTTAACAATAATTCTAAAATAGAACTCCTAGCAACTAGGATCCCCCAACATTAGGGATATAGCAATCATTAAGATACATGATCAACATTATTGAATGTGGGAACAAACTGCATTTAACTGCACACGAATCCAGGAATGCGCCACTGCTGGATTTACTCCGTCGTGGCTGTTATTCGGTATTTGACTTTGTCTGCAACAGAAAACCATGATCGCCCACAAGTAGTGGAGTCATCATGAGCCCCGCAACAACTGGTCCTTTAAAGGCTTCACTTTGTTCTTTAATGTTGATTTCTTCTCTATCCACAGATCCACCTTTTCCTACAAAAGATTAGCATGTATACGTGTCCAAGAAAAAAATCCATAATAAGTCTCTCCACTAACTTTCTCTCATCACATGGCTGCAGGAAAACTACCCGACTTTGAGTTGGACAAAAAGATAACAGATTTAGCTTCACATAACCATGCAACATATAGATAGCATATATATATATAAAATTTAAAATGTTCCATACACATTCACATACATATGTATATAGAAGTTTTGAGATATAAGTGTAAACAATCTGAAAAAGTATTATGAAAGTTTATGAAGTTCTCAAAATCTAGTCATGAAAGCACATGAAACCATAAGCTAAATAGGGCTTATATTGGCCTCATTAGTGAACATATGAACTGAAGAAAGTATGTGAATATGAAGAAACAAATTGTTTAAGAGGCTACAATAGTATAAGGAACAACAGAGACTCATTCATCACAGTCAAGTGATTAGTTTATATCATTGGATCTTATTCAACAACTTAGATTTGCATTGAAGGTCATCTATTGGTTCATCCTAACAGGTGCATCAACAAAATCCTCTAGCAAGGTGGACCTAACAGTCCTTTATAAATCTCCTAAAAGAGTTGCATTACTTGATTGTATTATACTAAATCCTTTCACAAGGTGGACCTCATAGCCCTTATTGCTCCTAATAGGGTAGACCATGAGAAGTGGTCAATTGTAAGATTTAAAAGGCTAAATTTATACTGCAGTAATAAATCTTGTGGATACCATCCCCACCCCAGTTTTACTTTCTATTTGGAAGGTTTCTGGGTAACCAAATATTGTGTCATATATTGTAGATGTTTTATTGGTTTTCATTTCTTGCATGCAATCAGAGTAGATAATCTAATATTGGATTAAAAGGATTAAGTTTTATTGGTTCCTAATTCACCCCACCCCCCTCTCAGTCACTTTGACTCAACATATTTCCAACATATCCATGGAGAGAAGTTCCTAAGAATTCAAAGGGAGAGTTAATCATTATCCAAAGGGAGAGATTAGATATGAAATATCCACCAAAGGGAGAGAAGTAACATAAGGGAGAGAATACATACTAAGGGAGAGATTATCGTCAAAGGAAAAATAGATGATCAAGGAGAGGAATAGTCAAGTCAGAGCACATATCAGGAACAAAGATAGAAGCTGCTACATCTATCTAGTAAAGGGATTGAAGATTGAAGAAAACACTCTACAAGAAAGAACTCTAAGCTATATGAGCTTACCGAGAGCCAAACATTTGTATTAGTTATAGAACGAAAAGATTTGGGAGAGATGGATGAAATATTGTACTAGTAATAATATAGTGTGATAATGTAGCGTGTTTCCATCAATGCCAAAGGCAGAGATTGATGACATATAACTAATTTAATGTTTGAAGATGTTAAGTTGATCACCGAAATGCAAGAAGATAATGCAAGACATTAAATTAGGTAATTGATTGTATTTTCATTGATGTCAACTTGATATAATCTGATCGGTTATATTCAAAGTGTCAAAGACTTCAGAGAATCAAAAAGATAAAGATTATGCTTTCAGTAATGCATAAAAGACCAGCATTCACTAAGTGACTACAAACACCGATGGTTAGTGGAACTTGACAGACAGAGAAAACCAAGAGCAAAGTCATAGTGATGCCCAAGAAAGAAAACCGACAAGCATTACCAATGAGAAAAACTTCACAGTGATGCCCAACGGATAGAAAACACTAACAAAGAAGCCCGAGGAGAACTGAGGTGTTGACCGAAGCTATCAATGAGTTAAAACACCAAAAATAACTAAATTTTAGAAATGAAAAAATACTTAGTTGGCAAGAGCTAAAGATAGACTTAATTGGTTGTTAACATTGTTTTCATCGACAAGTTAAAGCTAGAGATAAGTAAAAGATTTAAAGTTGGTTTGTCCAGTTGTCAAGGAGAAATCTACAGGATAAAAATGAAGTAAATCTTTAAAGAAAGATTGGCTAAAATTGCGGATCACAACAAGAACAAGAAAATCCAGAAGTGAGAAACGGTGATGTCATGTCTATAAAGAGACAATCTAATTCCTTATCAATTAGGGGAGTGAATAGACAAAGAGGATGCTAAAGAGAAATTGATGAAGAACAAATTCATACAGTCCTGATCAATCAAGCTGAGGAAAGAGCTAAAGATTTATGCGAACACGGAGCAATAGAGAAGCACAACATCACCAAGCAGAAAGAAGTGGAGCAAAGGTATTGAAAAGATACATTGATCAGAAAGGTATTATGAGCTTACAATATATCTGAAAATTTGCAAGTCTAAAATGTATGTGTGAACAAATCATTTACTATTTCAGTTTAACCATTGATTCATAAAGTCTCTTAACTTAGTAGGACTTAACAATCCTTTCTATATTAAGATACATCCCAAGGACTATCAAAAATTTTGATCATGAAGATAGCATGAGATGCCAGATACCATTTGACAAACTACACTGGGTTTGGTCATAGAAGGTAGCATAGAGATACCTGATATCAAGTGAAAAACTATTCTATTTAAATCCTCTAACAAGGTCACACCTAGCAGTGTGTTTGTAACCTTTAACAGGGTTGGCTCTTCACCAAGCTCACTGCAGAAGAGGGAAAATTTTGGGTTACCGGTCCCAAGTGGTGTTTCCCTTAACATGGTTTCCACATTAAAAATCCATGTGTTAATTTGTTTATGATTCATTACTTTAGTGTTTTTCATTACAGATAACTAATTCTGGATTGATCGGTATACACTAAGCAATTTACTATTTTTTGGTAAATGAAGACTGGTAATCTATAAATAGTAAGAATAAGGTTTAACAGTCAAATCTGAGCAGTAGTTATTTGTTAAGATTGTTTTAAGGCATTCATCTTGTAGGACTGAAGATAACAAGAGGATTAGTATTGTGGTACTAAGTTTTTGTGTTGATTTATTGGAATATTTTTAAGGCCACTGATTCACCCCCCCCCCCCTCTCGGTTATTCTAACATTCTCTTCAGCATCCCCTATTATTATTTTCTCTCCCAATTCACAATGAATTATCTTGTCTCTCTTATAGACATGATTTGATTGTTCTAAGTCCTTGTCTTTCTTGTTCTTGGTGTGATCCGCAATTCTCACCATTCTTTCTTTAAAGCTTGCTTTAGTTTTATCTCATAGATTTCTCCTTGGCAACTGGAATAAAACTATCTTTAAAACTCTATATTATATGTAGCTTTTAACTTGTCAATGAAAATGATGTGATCAACCAGTTAACTCCAAATTTAGCTCCTGACAGCTAAGTCTTTTGTCATTTCTGAACTTCAATTCTTATCGGTGTTTAACTCTTTTTTTCTGGGTCTTGACTTCAGTTGTCCTGGGGCATCTCTCAGGGTTCGCTATCCATTGGGGTGCATTGTCCGTCGGTATTTTTTGTCACTTGGTGAATATTGAACTTTTATGCATTATTGATATCATAACCCTTATCTCTTTGGTTATTCGAAGTCTTTGACACTATGTATATAACCAATCAGATTATATCCAGTTGACATCAATGAAAATACAATACATTAACTGATTTAATGTCTTGCATAAACTTTCTACAACTCAGTAATCATCAACTTAACATCTTAAAACATTTAATCAATTATAGTTCATCACTTGTAATCATTATGGTAGGTTAGGGCACACAACAAATAAGTGTTGGAGCAATGGGAAGTCAAAGTTTAATGGAAAATGCTACAAGTGCAACAAACATGGATATAGGGCAAGTGAATGTACTGAGAAACCTAAGTTTGAAGGAAAATGTTTCAATTGTAATAAACAAGGTCATAAGTCTTCCGAGTGTAGAAATAAGAAATGGAACCCTACTGAACAACTAGCTAAAGAAATTTTTGGTTGGGATTACAACACATGGAGAAGATGTTGTCATTGTGGTGAATATGGGAATCTTGGAGCAAATTGTGCAAAGACTCACCTCGGAAAAAAGAATCCTACTAAGAGATGTTATGTGTGTAAACAACTTGGTCATCTAAGAAAGAATTGTATGAATAGAGAAAAAGTGGACACTATTTTTGAGAAAGGAAAAGCAAAATTTTTTCAAATCAGAACTCGTATGAGTCAGCTATGGGTAAGGAAGTCTTCTGAGAGTTCAAACCAAAACAATGAAGGATTGAATGGTACCCAAAATAGTGAGCTGGGTGGATTCACCATCTCTGAATAAATATGCAAGGATACAACTGGAACTGTGCATACAAGCCATCATAAATTAGTTCCAAATATGCTATCAAGTCCAAATATTCATATTGATGCACTAGGACATATTATTCTTCTAACCGAGTCAGGATCTCAGTTACATCCGAGTTACTCAGGCTTAACCGAGTTAAGTCAAGTTATATGGTTTTAAAGATGCAAAGTGATGTAATGAAAAATATTTCTAAAATACCTATCTTCTCCTAGGTATCCTATAGGCCACTTCTATATCCTATTAGGGTTCTTAGCTAACCCTAGTCTTCCAAGGATTCTTTACTCAAATACTTCACCTATTCAACTTTTCAACATAATTTAGGAAATCAACTCAATCAACCATAAGCTTCATGGTAATCTTCTTACTTTTTCACACCAAGTGATCCAATAAGGCTATCACTATCCACCAATGGAGAGGAAGGACCAAAACAAGGCAATTTCATCCAACACAATGCCTATCAACTTAGTTTTCTATGAAACCCTAAACAAGTTCAAGAACTTGCTCCAAACTCACCAAAATAGGGCTACAAGCATTAGGCTTAATTAGGCACTTTTTTGCAAATAACTTGAAATTATTCTTAACAATATGAAAAACTGACTCCAGATCCTAACTCCCTTTTTGAAGAGTTTAAGGATTTTCTAGGTCTTTCCTTCCCAAACTGTCCGTACAAAGGGTTCCTATTTGTAAGCCTATATTTAAGGGTCTCACTATGCACTGAGCATATCCATTAGGATTTGAGTTTCCACCATAAAGAACTCACCACCAGGGCTTCCCATTGGATTTGGGTCTTCTTCATGCACATGTCCTCCTCTCCACATGCTTTGATTGAAGCAATCAATGCTTTCAATCACTCCTTTTCCTCTGCAATTCATTATGATCCCTAGCCATGCATCTCTAGCTCACCTAGGGAATCACTGTAAAATTAGAAAACCTACTTTCTAGGGCCCATAATTATCCACACATATATTAAAAGGAGTCACCTCACCCATTCCAAGATCCCATACAAGTGCCATGGTGGAATGATGAGCTATGACCCCATTTACACAAACTGCTTGGTTCAGACCAACGACAGTGCTGCAAACAAAAATATTTACAAAAGTAATGAAATATAAACAAAAACACAAAATAATCATATGAAGAAACAATTAAGTACATAAAATAACTCATGCACAAGTCATAGTGCATATTTCAATCCATTAAAGTCCAAAATGTGTACAAAATGCTCAACTGTAACTAGTTTTCCAATTACACAGTCTGCACACTTACTTCCAAACTTCATCCAACACCACACACAGGTCGAGGGAGACCTTATATAGTTGACCATGGAAATAATCCAAATTTTTTTGATAGATATACAACCAAATGCTTGAAGATGCATTATTGCAAGAAATGTTGTCAATGTTGTCAATGATAACATTGAGAATTTTTACAACTTTGTGATGCTTGCATTCTAACTTGGTCAACACACCATGAAACTTATCCAAATGAACTATTTTTCCTATAGGACCACAAATTATCCCTCCTAGACTCTAACAAGCATAAAATTCATGGTTCCATCATTCTTGGAACATATGCCTAATTTGGACAAATCCTTACTTTCTAAAACATTAAATGATCTAGTTAGGTCTTCTAACCAAATAAACACACCCTAGGACCTAGCTATTCCTATTATTTCACTAGTGTCTTGGATAAGAACACTACAAGACAAAATCAAACTAGGAGCCTAGGTTACCATCTAGTCTTACCTAGGTGCTCCTGCACCACAAAGATTAGTTTTCGCCGAGCTTCCGAGTAAGTCTGGGAGAACTACCCAAGCTGTGGCAACTACCATATACAAAGGATTTAATTAAAAATTTATGGTGAAAATTCTCATAAATGGTGAAATCAAAGGATTATTGTTTATAGTTTACAGAGTGATTAAGAGCTTATAGCGATCTCAGAGTGAATTTTTGTTTGAAAGTTTTAGTTACAACGAAGTTTCATCAATCCTCTGAGCATTATGGCGTCTTCATCCAGCAGTAAGGTTAAGAAGGGATCCAAGATGTTATTTAGGAATGATGTCTGTGAACTGCCAAAGTTCAAACTTCATCTTGCGATTGTAGAGGAGACAGATCTGATGGGATCCCATTCCCAAATTCCTCCTAAGGTACTATTGATTCATGACATCTGAGCTTTCTATCATTGCATCACTCAATAGCTAGGCACATTGGAGATGAATCAAGCATATGAGAAACTTTGTGTAGATGAAAACCTAAAGCTGGAACACAAACACCTCGAAGTCGAGGGTTTAACTCATATCATGCATATGCCGAAGAAATTTCAAATAAAGTGATGCAAGGAGGTTGGAGACGGGGCCTAGGGCACACCCAAAACCATCTAGCTTGCAGATACAATGCGGAATTAACACAACACACAATAGGAGAAGATAAACGCAATGATCTTTATTATTAAATCATCAAAATTAATACATGCCATGCTGTAAGGCCTTCCTGGTTATGGCCATATATAAATAAATGTATTACAATTCGATCTTCTTACAACAAAGATCTCAGATCTTCAATATCTTAATATATTCCTTCTTGCTCTAAGACTTGCTACCAAACTAAGAAAGTACAAAAGAATATATACAAGAGACCAACAAGGAGGTCAGTGCTCAAAACAAAAGGAGAGACCCAGATTTAGGTCCCCATGAACCCCAAAGATAGATCCCAAATAAATCCAGCCACAAAAATTAAATGAAGAAGTCGGCCACAGCTCTAACTCCCAAAATAAACCAACTCGACAAGGGCATGACCGAGAAACAAAGAACTCGACCAAAGAAGAGCCAAGAAAAAACAACAAGCATGACCGAGCAACTTGGAAAGCATGCCAAGCAACAGAAGCCAAGCAACAAAGAACAAACTAAGAAATGCAGTAAACATATTTTTGGTTGAGCAGGATTGCCAAGGACCCAAGATGCTCTTGCATCAGACACTTGGGGTTGAAAGAGATGATTCCCTGAATCATGTATCAGTTCCAACATGAAATGAATCCAAATTAGATTGAGAAATCCAAGATGAGTCCTCAACCGGTCTATTTTTCCACTTCACCAGATATTCCATGTATTCTTTTCCTCTTGTACTTCTGCCAACTCTCTGTTTCAAGATCTTCTCAACTTCCTCTATCTACTTCTTAGGATAATCACTTGGTACTGTTACTTCCTCATCAAGTTAATGATATTCATACAAGTCTTAAATATTGAATATAGGTGATATATCCATGTCATCAGGTAATTCAACTTCATAAGCATTTCCACTATCAAATCTTCTCAGTATTTTACAATGACCAAATTTTTTTATCCTTAGTTTCCCATATGTTCCAATAGGAAATATTCCTTTCTTCAAATGAACCATCATGGCATCATCAACTTCAAATGTCTTATGTCTTCTTGATCTGTCTGCATCATCTTTGTATTTTTGATTACTTTTCTCCAGCTTTTTCTTTACATCCTTTTGTAATATCTTCATAAATTTTGCAAATTCCTCTACTTCAGTACTTATTTTATCTTCACCAACAATGTCTCTCAAATCTGATATACCTCTAGGTTGTGTGCCATGAAAAATCTCAAAAGGTGTCTTTCCAGTACTTCTATTTACTGAACTGTTGTATGCAAACTCTGATTGTACCAACATCAAATCCCAATTGCTTGGTGTGTCTCCAACTAAACATCTCAACAAGTTACCCAAAATTCTATTTACAACCTCTATTTGTCCATTAGTCTATGGATGGAATGTAAAACTAAACTTCAACTCAGTATTCAACTTCTTCCAAAGTGTTCTCCAAAAATAACTTATAAACTTGTTGTCTCTATCAGAGATGATACTTCTTGGTAATCCATGCAATCTAACGATCTCCTTAAAGAAAAGATCTGCTATATGCACTGCATTTGATGTTTTATTACATGGTATGAAATGTGTCATCTTGGAAAATCTATCCACAACAACAAATATAGAATCATTACCTCTTGCTGTCCTCGGAAGTCCAAGAACAAAATCCATGCTGATATCACTCCCAGGTTTCTCATAAACAAATATTGGTGTATACAAACCACTATTCTGACTCACTCGCTTTGCAACTTGGAAAACTCCACAACTTCTCACAAATTTCTGAACATCCTTATACAACTGAGGCCAAAAATACCTCTCCTTCAGCAGACTCAATGTTTTATCAACGCCAAAGTGTCCAACCAATCCACTACTATGTTTCTCCTTTATCAGATTAATCCTCATTGAACCTCTTGGTATACATAACTGAATACCTTTGAACAACATATCTTCCTGAATGAAATAGTCTTCATAATTACTTAATTGATTTGTATTAGGTTCTCTGCACACTCTCCACTGCTCTAAAAAATCAGGGTCACTTTCATACAAATTCTTCATGTCATCAAAACCCAGAACTTCAATTCTCATTTCAGTCAACAAAGATCTTCTTCTACTCAATGCATCAACAACTCTATTAGAAACTCCACTCTTATGCTTAATAACAAATGTAAAGATCTGCAAATATTCAACCCATTTCATATGTCTCTGATTCAACTTATTCTGACTACCCAAATACTGTAAATCCTTATGATCACTATACAACACAAATTCATTTGGCATCAAGTAATGTCTCCATTTCTTCATAGCTTGCACAATAGCATAGAACTCTTGATCATAGAGAAAATATTTTCTCTTTGCATCATTCAAATTTTTAGTAAATAAAGCTACAAGTTTACCTTCTTGAGTCAATACAGCTCCAATTTCACTTCCACTTGCATCACATTCAACTTGAAATACTTTATTGAAATCAGGTAATGCCAACATAGGTAATTCAATAACTTTCAACTTTAAAGCTTCAAAACTCTTATCAACTCCATGTGTCCATTTGAACTCTCTTTTGTCACCTCTCATTGTCCTAGTCATAGCATTGGAAATAGAACTAAAATTTCTAATAAACTTCCTATAAAAACTTACCAAACCATGAAATGAGCTTACCTCAGTAAAATTCTTAGGTCTAGGCCAATGCAATGTAGCTTCAACCTTTTTTGGATCCATCTTCAAACTATCAGCTAAAATCACAAAACCCAAATACACAAGCTCTTCTTTCATGAAGGAACATTTCTTCAGATTTATCAGCAACTTTTCCTCTTTCAATCTCTGTAATACTTGTTTTATATGCATCAAATGCTCTTCTCTAGTCTTACTGAATATCAGAATATCATCCAAGTATACAATCACACATTTATTCAAGAATTTCTTAAGAACTTCATTCATCAGCCTCATAAATGTACTGGGTGCATTAGTTAAACCAAAAGGCATAACCAACCACTCATACAAACCTTCTTTTGTCTTGAAATCAGTCTTCCATTCATCTCCTTCTCTGATTCTGATCTGATGATACCCACTCTTCAAATCAATCTTGGTAAAATACTTTGCTCCACTCAAATAATCCATTATGTCATCCATCCTTGGTATAGAAAACCTATACTTGACTGTGATTTTGTTTATTTCTTTGGAATCAGTGCACATTCTCCATTCTCCATTCTTTTTAGGTGCCAACACAACAGGTACTGCACATTGACTCAAACTTTCTCTTATTAAGCCCGTGTTCAACAACTCACAAACTTTCCAGTTAAGCTCTGCATTCTCGATAGGTGTTAACCTATGTGGTGCTTTATTTGGTAAACTAGATCTAGGAATCAAATCCATACAATGACTTATATCTCTGATTGGTGGAAAACCATCAAGCACATTATCTGAAATTATTTCTCTGTATTCAGTCAGCAACTTCTCAACTTCTGCATTTTTACTTGGTTTGTTAGGAATCAAAGCATAAAAGATATCATTTCTTTTCAAATCTTTAACAAACTATCTACCTTCCATCAGACAAACGTTCACAGATGTACACAATTCATTAGCAATTTCTTCAATCAAAGGCAACAAAATTTGCTTCTTTCCATCAACCCAAATAGAATATCTATTCAACCTTCCATCATGTATAGCATGTCTATCATACTGCCGAGGTCTACCCAACAATATATGACAACAATCCATTGGCATAATATCACATAACACATTATCATAGTACTTTCCAATTTTTCAGATTCATAAAACATTGTTCACTCACCATTAATGTATGCTCATCTTTGATCCATGAGATCTAATAGGGCTTTGGATGCTTCATCCTTTCCAACTGCAACTTGGTAACCATATCTTCAGATGCCAAATTTTCTAAGCTTCCACTGTCAACAATGACTTTCCAAACCTTGTTAGCAACTCTACATCTGGTTTTGAATAAACTTTTCCTGACAGGATCTTGCTTATTTTTCTTACTCCACAGTATCCTTCGGATCATGAGGTTATTTTCAGGTTCATTGGATGTCTCCTCCTCGATCAATACATTTCTACTACTGCTACCACCTTTCTTGCTTGCATGCGTGCATTCAAAGGATTTATGTCCTTCTTCACCACAATTGTAACAAGTTACTTGGAACCCTCTTCTGCTATAACCACCTCTAGAGTAATTGCCTCTTCCTCGGTATAAATTTCCACCTTTCCATTAAGTCTTTCCTTTATCTCAGGATGTGTCTGAAACTGACTTGTCTAGTTCAGATCTACTATTTTCACCATGAGACCTACCTCTTCCTCTAGGGAATCTACCACCTCTGCCTCTTTGTCTGTGTTCATATCTTCTATTCAAATTTTCTTCAGCTTTTAGGGCAAATTGATATGCCTCTTCAATACCTTCCATTTTGACCAAACTGATTTCATCTTGTATGGAACTTCTCAATACATTCAGGTATCTTGCAATTCTTTCCACTTCATCTTCAATATGTCCAGATCTAATGTCTAATCTATATAATTCCTTAGTATAGTCTTTGACTAATTTTTCCTTCTACTCCAAACTTTGCATTCGCCAGATTAGGTTAATCTGATAATCACATGGTAGAAATTTGCCTTTCAATTTGTTAACCATCTTATCCCATACCTTGATCTTGTCTTTACCTTTCTTCTTTCTGTCCAATTGCGGGTGTTCAATTTTGTGCTTGCAATCTTCACCTTCTTATCGTCTGCAACATTCTCATATTCAAAATATTTTTCCATCTCAGTGATCCAGTCAATCAATTCATCAGAATCCAATTTTCCACTATACTCAGGAGGATTAAACTGAGGTGTGGATTTTAAACTTGTCAAAGCTCTTATGAATCTTTCCTCTTCTTGATCCATTACAGGTATAGGTGCAGCTTCACCTTGAACCTCTTCAAATTTATCATCACTAACATCTTCAAGATGTCTTCCTCTGCACTGGGCTGTCTCAACAACTTCCAATCTTGCCGCCATTTGTCTAAGCATATTAGCTAGACCTTGATCAACATTTCCTCTCCCATGAACCATGAAACTCTCTACAATTGTGGTTCAGATCCCAACCTGCCATGCTAAAACAAATATCCTTAGAGTTTAAAAGAAGGAATCATAGATCTCAACTCACTTTGATACCACTTGACACGAGGAGGTTGGAGACGGAGCGTAGGGCACACCCAAAACCATCCATCTTGTAGATACAATGCGTAATTAACACAACACATAGAAGGAGAAGAGAAATGTAGTGATCTTTATTATTAAATCATCAAACTTAATACATGCCAGGTTGTAAGGCTTTCCTTGTTACGACCATATACAAAGAAATGTATTACAATTCGATCTTCTTACAACAGAGATCTCAAATCTTCAATATATTAACATTTTCCTTCTTTCTCTAAGACTTGCTACCAAACTAAGAACATACAAAAGAATATATACAAGAGACCAACAAGGAGGTCGATGCTCAAAACCAAAGGAGAGACCCATATTTAGGTCCCCATGAATCCCAAAGATAGATCCCAAATAAATCCAGCCACGAAAAATTAAATGAAGAAGTCGACGACAACTTTAACTCCCAAAATAAACCAACTCGGCAAGGGCATGACCGAGCAACTTGGAAAGCATGCTGAGCAACAGAAGCTGAGCAACAAAGAACAAAATAAGAAATGTAGTAAACATATTTTTGGATGAGCAGGATTTCCAAGGACCCAATATGCTCCTACATCATAAAGTGGATTAGGTTTGTTCTGAGCCATGTTCACGATATGCATATCTGGTTGGAGAAACTAGTGGAGATCACTAAGCTGATGGTACACCGAGTGACAGGGTACCCAATGCTTGACAAAACAAAAGCTACCAAAACCCTACCTCAAGATGAAATAGCCAAGAAGACTCTTGCCGAGTGGGATGGAAGAGGCCTGAAGTTGAATGGAGTCACTGACATGGAACTAAAATTTAGAATTTATGTGATTGCACACAAGATATACAGTTCTATCCGACCAAATAGTGTACCATGTGAGGCTATGGACTTGGCATACAAAGTGGTCAAGAACAATCTGTCATTCGACCTTGCCGAGTTGCAACTCATCCAATTGAGAAAAAACATGGAGAGCATCAGCACATCCAAGACCAATCCATGTAAGTTTGGTTCACTTCTGGTCTGCATATTATTTTATGTTCAGAATTTTTTTCCGTTCAAAAGGCACAGTTGTATGGAAAAGGAGAGACCTATAGTCTATTAGATAAATGAATTCATAGAAAAATTGGGAGATAACTTTGAAAGCATCATGGATGCTTACTTTGAGAGTTTCAGAGAGAAAATGCAGAATAGATATTGAATTCCAAAACAATTGGTAGAGGACTATAAGGATGATATTTGTTTTCTAGTTGACTGTGACGAAGTATACATTCAAGCGGTCAAGCCTAGGGTTGCATGGGTGAAACCTCTTGCATATGAGGTTAACATTGATGACACAATAAACATTATTAAATCTCTTGTAAATGAACCTGTTGACCCTAAAACACCATATTTTGGTGCTTGTGAAGAAGCCAAGGGAAGTATATCATTGGAGATTGAGATTCCTAAAATCTTGAAGAGAGGAAGGAAGAGATTAGAGAAGTTTGAAAATAAGTATGGAAAGTCATCATACTCTCCTCCTTAAATCACTGGAAACAAGGGAGATGACATAAAGATAGAAGAAGATGAATCTGAGAAAGAAGAGGAAGAGGTAGAAGTGGAGCCTCCTAAGAAGAAGAGGTTAGCCCCCAAGAAAACACCAAATATATCTACCCCTATCTTCACTACAAGCAAACCCAGAAGATCTAGAAGAAAATTGACTATTCCTAAAGAAGATGAAGAACTAGATACAACCATATTCAAGAAACCCCCACTTACCTTTGAGAAGAAGATTGAAGATTTGAAAGGAGGTAGTGGTATGGGATCTCTCAAATCATTAAAGTGTGCTACCAGAACCAAAGAAGAGTAGAAGATGATTGAGGATGCATTAGGAGAGAAAATGGAAAGATGGAAGTATGATCCATCTAAATTGAAAATGCATATGAATGAAGAACTTCTCAAGACAATCATGATTCATTGGCACAATGCAATTCAAATTGAAAAGTTCATCAGGAAACAAACCCTGAAGCAATTCATACCTACTATGACTGATAAAGAGGTAAAAATATGTTATGACTAAGTATGAGAGTAATCACACTCCAAAGTTTAGGAATTTTCAAATCTTGAGAAAGAAAATAGAGGATGTTGTGCAGTCTACAACAAAGATATGGAAGACAATTCTTGATGACAAATGAGAAGATAAGATAGAGAAACAAATTATAGACCCTCATGTACAGGATAAAGATGAAGAGTTACCTAAGGTTCAGACTATTGAAGAATCTAATGTTGAACAGATAGTAGTAGAAGTGATGGCATCCCTTCTCCAATCACCTATTCAAAAAATATTATCTCTGAGAAAAGAAAAAGTCACAGAGTCTACATCAGGACTAGTAGAAACCGAGCATCAGGCTCTACCTACTACTGGGCCAAGCCAAACCAAGTCACAGAAGGACACTGTGAATGTTTCTATAGTTAGCACTATTTCTACAGTTGGTGCATTAAAAGTTAATGACTTACTCCAACCGAACACTGAGGAAAAGGATGAGGTTGGAAAAGGTAAGGAAATACTTCCTTCACCTAATCCCAAGGTCAAGGGTAAAGAAAAGGAAACAATAACTGATGAAGTTGATCTTGAGGAAGATATTGTGATTCCAAATTGGGATCTCTCCAATATCATAGCCAAGTAGATGGACATCCTTGGGGAGCTATGGAAGAAAAGAGAAAAAAAATAGAAGCTCCAAGCAGAGAATAAAAGAAACAGAGTTCTACAGGACATCAAAGGTATTTTCCTGGATTCACTAGAGATTGAAGTCAATGAGAACGATTCCATAATGGACCAACTTATTGACATAGTTCACAAGTTTAATAATGATCTTAGTGGACATGAGAAATTACTGCAAAAGGTAGAAAGAAAATTTGAGAATAAGGTTCTAGAGAATGTTGCAGGAAATATTGCAATAGATCAAGTAAAGCTAACAACTGTCATTAGCTCTCTAGAAACCACTGTGAATAATGTTGTGGAATTATTTGTAAAGTTGAGTGACACTCCCAAATTTACCATGGAAATAAAAGACAAGCTGACAAAGATTGACACTGATTTGAAGGCAAGTGCAAGCCATTTAGCACTTGATCCTAGTTCAAGTTCTGCGCATTTTGAAAAGATCAAGTATCTGGCTGATCTGCAGGAAGAGCTTCTAAGGGAAGAAGCAAGAACAAGGGAATCCATAATAGCTATACAGAGCCAACTCCTTCCTCATATGGATGTTATGCAAAAACATATTTCTCATGCAAAGACACTCATCCATGATAACAAATTTTCAATTACAAAGCTTATGATGGAGCTGTCTGTAGAAATTCAGATTGAGTTGCATATCCTGAAGGTGTTGCAAGATAATTGGGACAAGACTTTGTCTCAAATTTTGAAGGTACATTGTGATTTCCTTTCCTATTTTGTAATTACCTTGTAGATATGCTTTTTGGAATTTGTGTCAAAAACAAGGGGGAAAGTTAGAATTTGTATATAAGGAGGAAAGATAGAACTGTATATATAAGGAAATACAGGTACAGAGAAGAAGGATATATATATATATATATATATATATATATAACAGTGTTACAAAAACAATTTTGAAAAAAAAAATAGAGACATTTATAACTGAGTTNATATATATATATAACAGTGTTACAAAAACAATTTTGAAAAAAAAAATAGAGTCATTTATAACTGAGTTGCAGAGCAGCAGTCAAAACCCAAGCAAGTACCCAAGCACATGGTAAGGGGGAGTTTTGACTTAGCAGTTTCATCAGAGTTTTTGGATATGATAAGTGTTTTTTTCATTAATTCCAAAGGGGGAGATTGTAGACCTTATGGAAATACATGTTGTCAATTAGTGCCAAAACACTTAGTCACTTATATGAATATAGTGTTGACCAAGCCAACAACTTGAAGTGTAACCTGAGAAGTTGCAGTGTCAACTGAGTAGTTAGTTCAGAACAGTATCACCTAAGTCACTAGTGTTACCCTAGTTACCATCTCTGAGTGATCAATGTGATCCAAGCACCCAGTGTCACCTGAGTGCCAGAGTTGCCAATTCACTGTGTCGCCCGAGTGTCAGTATATCACCCAAGTGGATTAATGGACCCGAGTATCAGCATTGGGATGACTTAGTTCATATTATATGATAATAATTAAGTATGTTAAGTAGCCTAATTATGAAGGTAATTGATTGGATAGATATATATGTAAGGTACTTTGTTTATCCAAAATGTGAGTAGCAGTAGCAGATGTGTGAGTATGGATATGCGAATATGAAGTGGCAGATTGATTAGAAGGCTACAACAGTATAAAGGAATAACAATGTCTCATCTATAACATTCAGGTGATCAATATTATTTCAAAGGATCTTATTCTGCAAATCAAAGTTGCATTACAGATCATTCAATGGTTCATCCTAACAGGTGTATCAGAAAAATCCTTTAACAGGGTGGACTTAACAGTCCTTATCAAATCTCCTAACATAGTGCATACTTTATTGTATTGTATAAATCCTTTCACAAGGTGGGCCTAAAAGTCCTTTTTTCTCCTAACAGGGCAGGCCATTAAAGTGGTCAATTGTAAGCCTTAACCGGCCAAATTTATTACTACAGTATTAAATATTTTGGGTACCATCCCCACCCCAGTTTTAATTTCTATTTGGAAGGTTTTTGGGTAACCAAATATTGTGTCAAGTGTTGTGGATGTTTAATGATTTTTTGTTCCGTGCATGTAATCAGATTAGACAATCTAATAAAGGATAAAGGTGAGTAAGTTTTATTGGTTCCTGATTCACCCTCCCCCCCTCAGTCACCTAGCCTCAATATGTTTCCAACATGACAAGCTGCACAAGTGTAAAAGGTTTTTGCGAGACTGGGATCAATTATGAGAAGGTAAACAACAAGATAATATTATTGTATCTTTTGTTTCTTTTATTCACTCATATTTTATGCCTTCTCTTCATCTTTAGTAATATATTGGATATTGTGCAGTGTACATAAAGGCAAGGGGGCGATTATTCTTGATGATCAATAGGTATAAGTCTTCCAGGCCTTACCTAATAGCTAGGACTAAAGATAGCAGAGATCAAGAGACCATAATAGTTGGTCTATGTCTTTGGTCTATACGATTGAGGAAACATTTTACCTTTCGTTAGCTCATCAAATGTGGTGATCTGAAAGAATTTAATAGATAATATTTTAATGTATAAGGTACATTATTTTAGTTTGATGCTGCACAAATTTATCTATTTCCCACTCTTGTGGATTGCGGAGATAGCGATAAATAAGTGTCACCTCCAGTGGCCTGAGTAATGCAGGCCATGTGAGGAGATACTTATTTATCACTATCCTTGTAGTCCACAAGTGTGTGAAGTAGATAAATTTGTATAACATTAAATTAAATAATATACGTTATCATGAAAATATTCTATTAAATTTTTTCGAATCCTTGCATTTGTTGAGCTAATGAAAGGTAAAACATTTTGTCAGTAATATGGACCAAAGATGGTGACCCAGTATGATGGTCTTTTGAGCTTTGTTATCTTTAGTCCACCTATCTATTGATTTTTCAATGCTTATGACAACTGTTTTGATAACAGTGCTATATGTATGATGGGCATTCCTGTCAGAAAGTCACTGTATTTCCGTCGGCATCTCAAAAGGTTTAACACCTGATAGACTAAATTTTTGACAACTAGGTTCAACGACAATGCTATATGTCCAATGTGTTGCCTTGTCGGAAGGTCACTGCATGTCCATTGACATTATACTTGTAAGGGGGCAGATGATGAGAAATAATTTGTCTCTATTTTATGTTGATTTTATACTCTATTTTTAAGACATTACTAAAATACTTGATAAACTTTTAAGTATTTGAACTTATGATCATGCTATAAGCACAATCAAGACCACCAAAGCCTATGGGTAGTTAGTAGTGACATATTTTGCTAAACATTATATATCTAGCGCAGTATTTCATATAACTATTTGAATGTGTGTTCTAATATTTAGATTGAGTTGAATAGTTGACTTGAATATATATCTGCATGTGCTACTAACCTGCCAGAAAAGAGGAGCGACTTGAGAGTGGATCGATAACATTGAAGAGGAAACTAAGAAGTCCCAAATGTGACGTGGAGAACCGTTATGATACCGCGATACATGCCTACTAAAATGAAGGAACCATAATCTCAAGGAATAGAGGAACATAACTCTACTATATCTTCTCTATGGTCAATACTTTGCTAAAGTGGTTATCCAATCTTTATAACATTCTGTTGTGGGCTATTACAATTTCATTTTTCTATGGCATGAATTAGTCAGACCTTATCATTATTCTTTGAGTAAATGTCAATCCTCTATAAAAAGGGATTTGATTGTTAATTTGTAGTTATTTTGATAATATACTATTGTTGCATTTGCATAGAAAAGTTACTCTTTCTGGTTTTGTGCATTGTTTTCATTATGATGTAATCAATTTTTTTGGAAATATAATGGAGTGATTTTGAGTTATATTCTATGTTAGTAGTTAGTGGAAGCCAACCAAGGGGTCCCACTTGGGAGGTGGATTAGATTAGAATAGGTCAGAGTTTCTTTCAACATTTTAAGTAGAATTTATTGTTTCCTCCTGCAACATTATAACTCATGTATGGTCCTGCAACACTTGCAAGATTAATTATAGTGAATGATTTGCGTTGATAGAATAGGTTTGAGTTGAGTTTTTAGTTGTCATCATTAATTTCATTAAGTAACAATGTGTGTTTACTTTCCCGCAGCAAAAGCATAGGTCTCTTTCATGTATTTTTCCTTCCTACAACAAAGACGATATGACTCTTTGAGAGACTTAGTGCACAAATCGTACTGTCCCATTTTAAGTACATGTCCCTAGGTTGAAAATTCAAATGCACTTCATGATAAGAAAAGTAATCCTTAGTTTGATTACACTATTCCTAGGAGAAGCTTTGGCATGATTATTATTACCTATTGTAGGGATGTTCAATGGTCAAAATTTGTCAAGTTGCAAGAAAAGTTTTGAAGCAAATTTTCTTGAACCTAAATGACCATTTATGTCTAAAGTGTCTAAATTGGTGTTTTAAACATCCACTTGATGTAAACCGGCCTTTAAAGGTCATTTTGATATGCTAAAAATTCAATTAGGTAAGTTAAAAAGAAAATGGAAAAAGTTGTCAAAAACATTGCTAAAAGTTGACAATGAAAAAATATTGTCAAGATGTCAAAATAGGAAGTTGAAGAGTAGAGGGTCAATTTTAATTAGTTCTAATTGATCATAATAGTTTTTGATATTCATTTAAGAATACTTCCATTATGAGATGGGGAGAGATGAATTAATTGGGAATTTGGAATGGAAAAATAGTGAATAAAATGTAACAGTTATGTAATTTCATGTATTATTTTTTACTTCATACATTTGTGCTTGCATCTATGGATGATTTTTGATGAAAAAATATTTTTATTGGATGTCTTTGTGAATATAATTCCCTAGAAAATTTATTTGATATAAATCCATCATTTTTTAAGGAAGATTTCATAAGTTTTCTAAAAACGAGCCTGTCATGGGCTAGGGTAATTAGCGACCATAGAAAATTGCATATCTTTTATTTTATCCATTGTAAATTGATATTAGTTGGTAAGATGAGTTTTTGAAATGTGTATTTCCAAGGTTTTAGGTCAAAACATTAAGTTTTTTCCTTGATTCAATGATGCCCTAAGGGATTGTGCTTCTTGTCTCAAAGTGTTAATGGCACGATTCAATGAAACATTGAGGATTTGACTATGAAATGGTTGTTTTACAGAGACATCACTGTTATATAAGATTGATGAATTGTATTTTAATCACTTTCAAGTTAAGAATTTGTGAAACTATAAAATTTTGTGTCCATTGTTTTTGCCACTGCTTTGTCAAAGTTGATTTGTGATAGTCATAAACTACACATAATAAACATGTTAAGAACCTTTTTCAAATAAGTGGTCTTAAAAATCCTAAAATTTCATCTAATGATAATTAAATTAATTCTTTTAAACCATATTAGAAGGCTTGGATTTACTGGTATTGAATATTATCATGGAATTAGTGTTTAGGAAGTCCTAATTAGGACTAAAAATTAGTCTAATTGTTCTTATTTGAAAGATATGTTACAAAGAATTATGTGCTCATTTTGAGTTATCTTTTTAAAATCCAAATAGTTTTTTTTTAATTGCATTTAGTTTGGAGGTTTGATTTTTTATTGAAGATTTAAGATCAGTATTGTCTTTGACAAGGGCTAGTAGACTATAGAGTTGATTTTGGGAAGAACATGACATTTACTGGAACCAGGGATTTTGAAGGATGTGAAGGGTATTTTATTAATGCATTTTTATTTTTAATGTCTTTGAAGTCATTTGAGGCCTGTGAACAATAGAGTTCTTATTTTTTGTTTGAATCTTATGAAGCAAAGTTTTCTTGTGAGGGGAGTTGTAGGGTGTGATGGTGATGATGTGTTGTGAAAAAAAACTACATAAAGTCTTATTTCATTCCAAGTAATGAGTTTTAAATCAGATTTTCATGAAAATATCCTCAATATTTCTAGTTGGGAAGGAAGGATTTTGTACCTTTTTGTGAAATATGTTTGATTGGCATTGTTTTGTCTACATGTTTTTGAGAGTTGAGCACAAGCCTCTGCATCAAAGTTGTATCAGAGCGAGAAGACTATGGGAAAGGAAGTTGTGTGGTTGTTTTATTGTGTTGGTTCAGGTTCATAGGATAATCAGGTTGCCAAAAGACTAGGTAGAGAGGAGAAGAGACATAGGTGAGGCAATTACATTGTGGAAGTAAGGTTAAAGGGACTTGCTAGAAGGAAAGATGGATTTTCTGAGGAGTTATTTTTAATGTGTAGGTTCACAAAGGAAGAAGCAAGAAAAGAGAAGAGAAGAGAAAGATAGGAAGAGGAAAGAGGAAGAGATGAGGCAAAGGGAGTTTGATCAATAGATCAAATAATTAACACAAGCCATGGAACAAATGAGAAAAGACATAGAGAAATTGAAAAGAACAATTGAGAGGCAACAACAAAGTTGGTACTTGATATTTAGAAAAAAGGTTGTGTGGCCTATTCAAAGGTTGATTAAAAAAAGGATACAATTGAAGGCATTAGAACTAGAGATGAAGATACAAGAACGCCTGATGGAGAAGGGTAGAAAAATAATGGAAGGTAAAGAATAATATCTAAATGTAAGGACAATAATCAAAGATGAAGAATTAGATTTGTGGACAATATATATAGCCATTGAGAAAGAATGGTATGGTAAGATTGTAGTGGAACAAGTTGGGATGATGATAATAGAAGAAGAGGAATATATGAAGGATGAGGTTGATAAAATCAATGTTGTTGATAAATCAACAACAGAAAATGAGAGTGATCAGATGGATGATAAGATTGTTGATAAGGAGTGGCAAGAGTTACCAAGAGGAATTGAGAAATAAAATGTTGATTTCATGAATTGTGTTGTTACTAATCAAATTATTTTTTCCAATGAATTTTTTTAATTTTTATTCTAGTGTAGGTGTTAAGAGAATCAAATTAGGAAAAGAAAAAAAAAATCTTTGATAGGAAGATAGGAAGACCAAGGGTGAAGATGAGCTATAAGGATGGTGCAAGTTCCAAATTTGATGCATATTTCCAGTACCTTGTACATTGGAATGGCATACCAGATGAGAGAACCATTTGGATATTAGACGAGAAGAGATCAAGCACAAGTTTTTTTTCGGTCCTCACTCAAGGGACCCGAGTTTCATTTCCATGGGGAGTATGGTGTAGGAGCACCTAACCCTATTGGTCAACTGTGGTCAATTGATAAGTTTTAACATTTTAAGATATATTGGAATTTTAATAAGGTCATATGGGACCTTTCAATATGTTATGTGTATCAAAGGAGTTAAAAAATTCATATGGTCAAAAGTTGTCAGGTTGCAAGAAAAGTTGTTAAGCAACTTTTCTTGCAACCAAATGACCATTTGTGTCTAAAGTGTCTAATTTGGTGTTTTAAACATAAAATTGATGTAAAAATGTCTCTCAAATTTAATTTTGATTCTAAAAAATCAATTAGGTAAGTTACAAAAGAAAATGGCAAAAGTTGTCAAAAAATTTGCTATAAGTTGTAAATGCAAAAAATGAAAAAATGTTGTCAAGATGTCAAAATAGGAAGTTGAAGAGTAGGGGGTTGGTTTTGATCAATCGTAACTGTTAATCCTAGTTTTTAATATTTTTTTAAGCATACTTCCATTATGATATGGGGAGAGATGGATTTTTGGGGAGTTTGGAATGGAAAAACAATGAATAAAATGTAACCGTTATGTGATTTCATGTATTTCTTCCTGATTTCAATCATGAATGATTTTTTATGAAAAAATTATTGTATTTGATGTCTTTGTGAATATAATTTCATAGGAAATTTATTTTATGTAAATCCATCAATTTTTAAGGAAGATATTGTAAGTTTTCTTAAAATAGGTCTGTCACGGGCTAGGATAACCAATGGCCATAGAAAATTCCATATCTTTTATTTTTTTGTTGGAAATTGATATAAGTTGATAAAATAAGTCTTTGAAATGTGTAGTTAAATATTCCAAGTTTTTAGATCAAAACATTAAGTTTCGTCTCTGATTCAATGATGCCTTAGGGGACTGTGTTTCTTGTCTAAGACTGTTAATGAAAAAATTCAATGAAACATTGAGGGATTGAGTGTGAAACGTTTTTTTTATAGGGAAGAAAACTGTAGGAGAATATTGATGAAATGAATTTTAATCCCTTTCAAGTTAATAATTGGTGAAACTATAAAAGTTTGTGTCCATTTTTTTACTACTCTATCAAAGTTGATTTGTGACATTCATAAACTAGAATGAATAAACATGTTAAGAACCTTTTGCAAATAAGTGGTCTTAAAACTCTTATAATTTCATCTAATGAGAATTAAATTAATTATTTTAAACCATATTAGAAGGCTTGTATTTACTGGTATTGAATACTATCATGGAATTAGTGTTTAGGAAGGCCTAATTAGGCATAAAAATCAGTCTAACTATTCTTATTTGAAAGATATGTTACAAAGCAGTCTATGCTCATTTTGAGTTATGTTTTTGAAATAAAAATATGGTATTTTAAATTTCATTTAGTTTAGGGGTTTGATTTTTTATTGAAGAGTTGTAATCAGTATTGTCTTTGACAAGGGATAGTAGAGTATAGTGCTAATTTAGAAAGAGCATGACAATTACTAGAACCAGGGCTTTTGAAGGATGTGAAGGGTATGCAATTAATGTATTTGGATGTTCTAATATGTCTTCAAAGTCTTTTGAGTCCCATGAACAATAGAGTTCTTTTTTTTGTTTAAATCCTATGAAGCAAAGTGTTCTTGTTAAGGGAAGTTATAGGGTGTGATGGTGATGATGTATTGTGAAAAAAATACATAAAGTCTTATTTCATTCCAAGTAATAATTTATCAAGGGGATTGCCATAAAAAGGAAGTGTTCCTCATGATTTATAGTTGGGTAAGGAAGGGTGTTGTGCCCTTTATTGCGAAATAGTCTTGATTGACATTGAGTTGTCTACATGTTATTGAGAGTTGATCCAAAGCCTTTGCATCAACAACTCCTCCTTCCTATCTCTCATTCGATAATAATCTTGGTATTTATCTAGAAATTTAGTTTCCATCTCTTTCCATGTTGAGATTGAATCAACACCTAAACCCATAAACCAACACAAGACCGACTCTTTCATAGTAAAAGGAAATCATTTCAACTTTTGATTATCACATGTACAGTCATAATTATAACATAGTACTTTAAACTCAAAGAGAAATTGATCAAGATCCTTTCCTCTAAATGTAGGTAAAACAAAGGGTGAAATATTCTTCATGGGAGGGTCTTTATCCCTTCTATTCAACTTAATATGATATTAAAATGTCCTACTTGGTGGGGGATCATTAGCTGCTACATGATCACCCATTTCTACTTCTTGTTGTTGTTTTGGTTGTTCTTCAAATGTTTTTGGGCTTTGAAATTCTTCCTAAACAACATTATAATTTTCTGGAAGGAATCTACCAAATGGATATCTATCTCTTCTCATCAATAGCTTAAAATACTTTCTTTATCAATACTAAGGCTTCAAAATTTTGAAATAAGATATTTTATTCCCCAGCAACGATGCCAAAAATGATGGCCCAGGTCATTCATGTCACAATATGCATCATTTAATCTTATTATTATCAAACTAGGTGCTTATTAGAGATGTATGTGATAAGGACATTTCCAAGTTGGGGGTATTTGCATTAAAGATAGTGATCTGTGTTTCTAGTCATACTCCATCACGAACTCTCAGGAGTCACTTCTCAAGGCTACTTTTAAATCCATACTTTTGTTTTTTCTAAACTATAACTAAGGCAGTAAACTTACTCTAAACTAAAACTTTGGTATTTTTGTCCAAACATAATATAACTTAATTAGAATCAATTCATGGAATTATTAAGTTACAATTGTTAACTAAATTCAAATTGAATCTATTCCACACATACATAATTCAAATATTAAAACTACCTTGCTGGAAAATAAATCTATTTTATGCTTGCAAAGAATTGGAAAGCTAATATAAAGAACAATTATGTTGAAATAAAACTAAATCCCATGAATAAACTAAATAAATCTTCTATCTAATTTGTACTTCTATCACCATTGCCATATTATATTGGATCATGTCTAATCTATAAATAATTAACACTTGAACTACATAGGAGATACAAACCTAAACTATCTAAGAAAAATAAATTTAAATATTTAGTAAAATATCTAACTACTTAATCAGATGGTTATCGTGTAAGAAATAAAACTACTGACAATGATTGAGAAAGTAAACTACAACAACTAATTTACCAAGAATTACAATTGATTCACTTTTAATCTAAATTTTAACTTACTAAATAAAATAAATAAAAAAATATGAACACAAGGTCACCTCCCTTTGGTTGAGCGGGCCCTACTCTTCCTCTAGTGGGATCTGTAAAATCACAACAGATTAGATCATTTTCTAATTTGCATTTAAATTGGCCCCTGAATGGGAGCAAACTAGAGTTTGAAATTACAAATTGTAGAAATAAAAAATACTAATAATGGAATAGATTGACGACTCACAAACTCTTTCCTAAAAACATATGGATATATACACAAATTATTATTTAAAATTTAAATTAGAGCACCACTCGATCATATGGGTAATGACTACAACAAGGAATAATAGAACTGAACATTCTATAATAGAACTTCACTTCATCAATGGTGAAACTAGGAGTTTCACATATAGTCGACAAAGTTAAATTGAAGATAATTAATTCACTGTAGAGTTGGAGTAATTAGGAGATCCATATTTCTAACACAAGAGTACACAAATTCCACATCATGAAACAACCTTTCAAAATCTAAAATAGAATCCATAAAAATATAGCAAGAATATAGTAGCCAGGATTTTGGCTAACCGATCAATTCATCATTCATCTCATTTTCAAAGTCACGCATTTAATACAAAATATTATTTCTAATATATCTCCTAATTAGCTAAGCATAATAACAAAATAAGTAAACATCAGAGTATATAGTTTACAATCAACTACATTAATTAACAAAATATACAATTTTTTGAAGTGTAGGCTATGTATTTAAAGTGTCATAACAAATACTCATCAGTAACCTAGGTGTATGCTAAGAATTTTGTTTGATCAATGATGGGATTACAAGTGGACTAATAGATTGATGAAACATAGAGGTGAAATGATGAACGAATCAAGACCCTAAAGTCCAAAATTGAAATGTGTAGCTTGAATAGAATGATCTCACTATATTTTAAACTCTCTATCACATAACCACAACAATAGCGTATAGAAGCATGGTTTTGGTGAATAAATATGCAAGTTTAGAGGTCAAATGCACAACTTTGAGAAGAAAAGGCATAAAAACATGCTAAAGATGCATATGTCCAGTGAAAATAAATGTGCAAGCTCACTAATCAAATGCACAACTCTAGTGGAAGTAGCATTTTTTCCTATTTTTTTCAAGTTTCACTAAGTTTTCTTATTATAGGTGACCAATTGTGATAAGAAAACACTTCAAAAAATAGAACATGAGTTTGATTATTTGATAAAAGAAAAAATATAAGTGTAATATTTATGATTCAATAGATCATCAAAGCCAATTTATAGGAGTGTCAACACAATTAAAAGACACTTTAAAAAAAACCTATTCTACCCAAGCCCAAGCTCAATGAAAGATATGATGACTCTCTGCAACTCTGCATTTTGAGGTTGCATGGCGCGTATTCAGCCCTCCATACATAGAGGGTCTTTAATATTACTTCTGCCCTCTTTTAAGTATGGCATCCTCTTCTGACGACACTCATTCTGCTCCCATTGTATCTGAGAAGAAGGCTACAGATGATTACCGACCCTCAAAATCTTTTGGCCTCCTTCCCAAGACCTTCAGGAAAGCCTTGGTAAATGTAGAGACCTCCAATAATGGCGCAAAGTTCCTCCAGCAGTCCCAGGAAAGAAAACTTGGTGAAGCCGATAGACATGAACCAGGAGGTAAGGCTTTGTGCCCTAACCTGCTTATTGTTTCTCCTAATTCCATCATGAATGATTTAATTAAGGTGGAAAGGAACAAGCTTTGTGATACTGCTATCTTTTTGGCTGTTCAAGACATTAATAGGCTACCTTCCTGAGTTTTTTTTGAATAATTGGCTACAAATTATCTGGAGTTCTAAACTAGGGTTCAAGTTCTCGTTGTGTAGAATAATCCAAAGAGGTCTATTTATTATCATATTCAATGACCCCATTAGCCAAAAAATGGTTGTCGATAGACAGTTCTGGTCCATCAGAGCATGTAGCTTCCATGCCCTTAGTTTGTCGGGGTCTGCTAAGTTTGACGAGATCATGGCCCTCTCCTGCCCGCGGTGGATAACCGCTAAGAACATCCCCCCATTTCTATGGTAAGTTCTTCCAGATACTCTCGAATCCCTTGGTAAAGTTATCCGTATTGATCAATCTAATGCTTTACTTCTGCATATGGATGCCAGGATTCTAATCTCTTTGAGACTTGGAGTAGACATCCCCAAAACCCTAATCTTTGATCTTGAAAGTGAACACCACTCCTTCTCACTGGAGTATCTAGGAGGACTCAATTTGTACTTTCTATGCAAGAAAGATGGCCACAAGAAAAGAAATTGCCCTCTCATTGCCAAGAAATCCCACCCTCGACCTCCCCTCAAAGAATTGTCTGCTAGCCAAGCTTGTTTTGACCCTAGCATCAATCCCTCTCCTCCCACCATTACTCATGGTTTAGACCTATCATCACCCCCCACCCTCAAACCCTCCCTGAACCCCTCTAGCTTGACCATTTCCATTTTTCCTTCCCTAGATGCCCTCTCGGCATCCTTGGGTTTACCAGACCCTCTACCGGACTCTCAGAGCTCACCAGTAGTGACCAGCGGTGAGGGTAAAGCTGCTCCCACTCCCAAGAACAAGAAAATGAGTCATTCCGAGAATGCTCAACAATTAACCTTGGACAGAATCAAAAGAAATGAAGGACCTTTCAAGAGAAGGAGAGGCAATGTTAATGAGAAATTTGTAGACCAACCTCCCCCTCCAGATGACCCCACTCAGAACATCAAGGGTAACATGGGGAGCACCAGTGAGAAGACCACAGATGAGGGTAAGCTAGGGGCCTTGGTTGAGGAGCAAGATGACATGGATACTTCGAAGAAACCCACTGATGCTTGTAAGATTGTACCTCCCTCCATGAACTCTCTTCATGACTTTGACCTCCTTGTTATCCCTGCTAACCCTCCTAACCCCCTCCTTACCCTTCCTCTATCTTAATCTCCTAATCATGCCCCCTATTACCCCTGGTGGTATGGATGATTTCATACTGAGGGAAGGTGAGGCATCATAGCTCCACACTCAGGGATCCTCCCTCAAAGATGTTTACAGTGAACATAGTTTGAACCAAAATTGGGCCATTGTTCCATTTGTTGATAGCCCCTGGGAGGAAGTCCTTAAATTCAATAGAACCAAAAGGATTCCCAAAGTATCTAACTCCCTGACTAAGGAAGATATCCCCATAGAGGAAGGGGACACCTTGAGGCTGATACAAGGTAAGAAGAAAAGAGGTAGACCACCAGGTTCAAGTAATAAGAAAGAGCCTAAAGAGGCACCTCCCAATGAGATCCCTAAATGCTTCTCTAGCTTTAGGAACAATGATAAACCCCCCACATGATTTATATGGAGCTCAAAATCTCATCTTGGAATGTCAGAGGACTGGAATCCTCAGAGAGAAAATACATAGTCCAGAGGTTCAGAAGATCCATCAAGGATATTGGTTGCCTAATGCCCCAAGAAGTGAAAGCTAATAATTTTTTTCTAGACATCTCTCTTAAGTGCATTTGGAGAGAAGCCACAACATTCTCCACAGTTGGAATAGTCCCAAGGGATAACTGAGAGGGGGGAGGGTGAATCAGTTATCCTCTATTTTAATTCTTTTTCTTCAATTAATTTAAGAATAACATTAAGCATATACACATTTAGATAACACAAAGTAGAACACCACAATTTTGGTTATGGGGAAACCAAAATAGGTAAAAACCCTGGTGGGAATTAACACCCACAAAGAACTGTACTTGAGTATAATAATCCATGTTAGAAGAACTTACAACCCTATTAGGAGTTGATCTTTACAATGCAATAAGTACAGTAACCTAGTTAAGGGTCGGACCCTGTTAGGAGTCTTTTACAAATAACCCTATTAAGGGTGAGGACTCACTGTCCAAAAGATCACTGCTAATAAGATGAAGGCTACAACCTTCTATAAAATAGATATACACTATATCTGATAATGAACTATTTGAGTAGACCTGTTGTCATGATCAGTTCCAATGTATTATATGCTTTCACTGCTTCTTCACATAGATCTTTGTCTGATGAATGAAATGGCTTTACTGTCCCAAAACAACTAGCATTATGTTCTGCTCTTTTTTGTTTCTTTTCTTATTATTCACACTTGGTGATATTCAAATGAACTACTATAAGTATATGCTCCAAAAGATATGATATTTGTCAGCTTTAGGAATCCCTTCATTGCTTCTCTTGTCGGCCAAACCAAGCATGCAACATAATTAGAACCACACAACTCAAACTGAATAGATGCATCACTTCACAAAGTTGGCTCCGCCAAAATTACCCAAACGTCATGCTTCGGATGAAACACAATTAGCACCTTTGGTTAATTATCTTAGACTCATAACTAAACATGAATCTAACTACACATATCCCATAGATAGACGCAACTGAAGAATTAATAAATTTACTGTCAGACTCCTAAAAATAATCTTCTGAAACTGTGGCTGGTAAAAAGAGTAACATAACTCAACTGTTACTGAACATCTGAATCTGTGTGTATGTACATGGTATAGTAACTATGTCTAAAAAATAAAAACAACTGCGCAAGTCTTCTACATATCCATACTGAAAAGTGAATACAGTTCACTGTTGTATACTATATGTTGTCATCAACGAAAAACGTACAGTCAACTATTTGCATAAAGTCAAATCTCCAACAATCTCCCCCTTTGACATTGATGGCAACATATGATTAAAAAAACCCTCAAACCAGAAGTGTCTTCTTTCTTTTTACAATCTTCTCAATATCCTCATCAAAGGTTCCTCTTCATTGCTACAGCTCCTCTGACTGTGTTTTTATTTTTCATGACTATATACTCCTCCAGAGTATATGCTCCCCCTTACTATATACTCCTCCTTTGACATCAATAGAAAAGGATGCCAAATACAAATAAGAACAGGTACTACTCCAAAACTAGATTAGTCAACCATTCATCAGTCACCAAGGAATGGTGCTCTTGCTGCAAATTCTAATCAGACTTAGGAAAGGGAATTACTCCCAGCTTCTCCTTGAGATACTCAAAATTATCTTTTGATAAAGGCTTGGTAAAAATATCTGCTAACTGTTCTTTAGTGCTCACATAATCCAACTTTACTTCTTTGTCTACAACTTTTTCTCTTAGAAAATGATATTTTATTTCAATGTGTTTTGTCTTTGCGTGCATCATAGGGTTCTTTGACATATTTATAGTGCTAGTGTTATCACAGTGAATAACAATAGGATACCAAATCTAAATTCCAAAGTCTTTTATCATCTGTTTGATCCAAACAATTGTAGAACAATTCAATGCTGCTACTACATATTTTACCTCAGTTGTTGACTGAGAAATACAATTCTGCTTCTTGCTTGTCCAAGTGACCAATCTGTCTCCAAGGAATACTGATCCTTCTGAGGTACTCTTTCTGTCATCAATACAACCTTCCCAATCAACATCAATATACACATGAAGTTGTACATTCTCTGAGTTAGGATACCATAAACCATAGTCTATAGTTTCCTTTAAGTATCTAAATATTCTTTTTATTGCCATTAATTGATTTTATTTAGGTTCAGCTGCAAATATTCCAACAATGCTAACAGCATTAGAAATATCAGGTCTAGATTGAGTGAGATATATGAGTTTTCCAATCATAGACTTATATAGTGTCTTATCAAATGTTGTGGAATCATCATCTTTAGAAAGCTTGCTTCCTGTTATCATGGGGGTGCTTACTGGATTGAAATCTTCCATCTTGAAAGTTTTTAATATCTCCTTCACATATTTAGACTGATTTATGACTACACCTATGTCTGTCTACTTTACATTTAATCCTAAAAAGTATTTTATAGGTCCAATCATGCTCATTTCAAATTCACTTTGCATCTCTTTTGCAAATTCTGCACTAAGTTTGTCATTACCTCCAAAAATAATGTCATCAACAAAGATAGCAACAAGTAGTAAACCTTTAGGTGTCTCTCTGATGAATAGGTTGTAATCTATTGCTCCCTTTTTTAATCCAATCTTTGTTAAGTGTGTGTGTGTAAATGGGTACCTGTTGAAAATGACACAAACACTCAATAGGTCATTGCATTAGCTTGAAAGGTTAGTCAAAACATGTAAAACCACTAATATCAGCCTATTGCCTTCTAACTAGAAAGAGTGTAATCAATTTCATATCTAACCCTCATAATATGCTCTAAATTAGTGACCAATACTGTCCTAGTATGAAGGATTTGATCTAAATTTAAGCTAAAAATGAGAAAAAGCATACAATCTAGCTTTAAAACATGAAATGAAAACAATAAACTAGCATGCTAAAATAGATGAAATGTGAGTCTAGAGTGAATCTAACAGCATAACAATGTAATTTGATCCTAAGATGAAGGCTTATTTACTCTCAAAA
>MU223332.1:1644356-1657885 GCA_018584345.1 Thuja plicata
GCAAAGCATCTTCTTCCATTGCCTGATCTCTCCTCCTAGGACTCCTTTCCCTTTCCTCATGGTGAGTGTTAGTCTCCCCATGGTGACCTCTATCCTGCCCTGCCTCTAACCTCTGAAGAATCTGTTGGATGTCTCCTTCAAACATGTCTTCTAGGTATTTCCAAATTGAATATGCTTTTTCTGCCTTCTTGATCTTAGAAAATTCACTGTCAGATAGGGCACTGATTAGGGCTTCTTTGGCAATTACATTTTGGGTGATTAATTCCTTTTGTTTATTAGTAAAATATTCTTATGCAAGGTCCTTCAAGGTGGGAACCTCAATTTTATGAGTAGAAATCTCATAAATCTCAAAACCAATGCATTGAAGATGTGTTATCATTTTGTTCTTCCAGTCAAGATATTTGTCTCCATCAAACTTAGGACTCTCTTTCCTGAAGTACACCATTTGATTTACCTTAAGCTATTAGGATTTCTCTCCAAGGCACTTAGCTCTGATACCAATTGTTGGAATAGTCCCAAGGGATAAATGAGAGGGGGGGGGTGAATCAGTTATCTGCTATTTTAATTATTTTTCTTCAATTAATTAAAGACTAACATTAAGCATATACAAATTCAGATAACACAAAGTAGAACACCAAAATTTTGGTAATGGGGAAACCAAAATAGGTAAAAACCCTAGTGGGAATTAGCACCCACAAAGAACTATAATTGAGTAAAATAATCCCTGTTAGAAGATCTTACAACCCTATTAGGAGTTGATATTTACAATGCAATAAGTACAGTGACCTAGTTAAGGGTCGGACCCTGTTAGGAGTCTTTTACAAATAAACCTGTTAGGGGTGAGGACTCACTTTCCAAAAGTTCACTGCTAATATGATGAAGGCTACAACCTTTTGTAAAATAGATATACACTATATATGATAATGAATTGTTTGAGTAGACCTGTTGTCTTGATCAGTTCCAATGTATTGTATGCTTTCACTGCTTCTTCACATAGATCTTTGTCTGATGAATGAAATGTCTTTACTGTCCGAAAACAAGTAGCATTTTATTCTACTCTTTTTTGTTTCTTTTTTTATCATTCACACTTGGTGATCTTCAAATGAACTACTATAAGTATCTTCTCCAAAAGATATGATCTTTATCGGCTTTAGGAATCCCTTCAATGCTTCTCTTGTCGGCCAAACCAAGCACACAACATAATTAGAACCACACAACTAAAATTGAATAGATGCATCACTTCACAAAGTTGGCTCCACCAAAATTACTCAAACGTCATTCTTTAGATGAAACACGATTAGCACCTTTGGTTAATTATCTTAGACTCATAACTAAACATGAATCTGAACATGCATATTCTATAGATAGACGCAACTAAAGAATTAATAAATTTACTGTCGGCTTCCTGAAAATAATCTTCTGAAACTATGGCTGGTAAATAGAGTAACATAACTCAATTGTTACTGAACATCTGAATCTGCGTGTATATACATGGTATAGTAACTATGTCTAAAATATTAAAAAACCGTGCAAATCTTCTACATATCCATACTAAAAATTGAATACAGTTCACTGCTGCATACTATATGTTGTCATCAATGACAAACATACAATCAACTATTTTCATAAAGGAAAATCTCCAACATCCACCTCACACAACATGGGAAAAGGAGGCACCTCCATCTACCTAAGTCTCTAGTGGGCCAAGAAAGTATTGAAGTGGGACATCTCACCTTGTAATAGGGCATTCTGGATTATACTTGAGGAGAATAGATTCAAATTTGTTGTTTGCTCCATCTATGCCCCTAATGACTACAGGGAAAGAACCAAACTATGGAAGTGACTCTTCTTGCTGGATGACATCCCTTGGATCATAGGGGGAGACTTCAATATGGTAACCAGCCCTCAAGACAAAGTTGGGGGTAACAAGTTGGAGTGGAAAGGTTGTGAACAATTCTTTTGGAACAATTCCTAAACAAAAACAAATTCATTGATCCCTTAAGTGGCTGGAAGGAGGACCATAAAGACATATGGTACACCTGGTGTGATTGCCAACAAAAGAGAAAGAGAATATACTCTAGATTGGACCAATTCTACTATAATATGGAAGTCCTAAAATGCCATAAAGATGAGGTGGGTAGGGCAGTCAGATTTACCCCCTTCACACTCTCTGACCACCACCCAATCAGTGGTAGATTATTATCCTCTGGACTCCTCCCTAAAAGATCTATAGGGCATGATTCCTTCTGCCTCAATACCTCCCTTATGGAAAAACTGGGATTGGGAAATGCCATCCTCATGATCAAATGGTTCAATGACAATGTAGCAAGTCACTCTAGTGCATTAGAGATGTGGGCCCAAAACATCACCAGTTGGAGAAATCTCTTCAAGTCTGCAGGAGGAAAAAAACCCAGAGATGCTAGATGGACTTAAAGTGCCCTGCAGGATGAAATATCCAAGGAAGAACTTGATCTTTAATGCAACCCCTCCTCAGAAGAACTCACTCTGGGGATGTCCAGTACTAAGAATGAACTTAGGAAAATTCAAAACTCTAGACTCAAGGGCATTAAGATCCGAACCATATCCAAATGGGTGGAGCACAGTGACATAGGGTCTAAATTCTTCTTTAACCTTCTTAGACAGAAAGAGGCAAGATGCAATAGTGAGGAAATCTGGATTAAAGGAGATAGAATCACCAATCAGGGACAAATTCTCCTTTCTTTCAAAAACTTCTATCACTCACTCTTCACATCTGAGGATAATGGTCCAGAGATATCTGAAGCTAGAGCCAGAATCAGTCAATTAATTCCTAGAAAAGTAAGTGAGGATGACTCTTTTATACTCAACTCACCTATCACTTTGGAAGAGTTCAAGGTATCCATCTCCCAGATGGCTACGGGGAAAGCCCCTGGACCAGATGGGATCTTAGTGGATTTCTATAAGAAGAATAGGGATTGGGTTTCCCAAGACCTATTGGAGGTGTACAATGAAGCCTTCCAGTAGGGAGCACTGGGGAAAGATATAAACAGTGGAGTTATTAAACTTATCCCCAAAGAAGGAGATAAATCTCTGATTAAGAATTGGAGACCTATAACACTTCTTAACACCTCCTATAAAATCATTTCCAAATTGTTGGCCTCCTGGCTCAAAAACTTGCTTCTGAAGATTATTGACTACAGCCAGACAGGTTTTGTAAAAGGTAGATATATTTTGGAAAATGTGGTTACTTGCTGGGAAGCCATGGAATGGGCTAAATGCACTAATCAACAAGCATGCATGCTCCTTCTAGACTATGAAAAATCCTATGACAGGATAGAGTGGGATTTCATCTACATGATGATGATATCTTTAGGCTTCCCCAACCACTTTATTCACATGGTCAATACTCTAATGAATGGAGCCCTTGCTATGGTGGAAATAAATGGTAGGAGATATGAGAGTTTTGTACTATCTAGATCAATAAGGAAAGGGTTCCCACTAGCCCCTGCCCTCTTTTTCATTGCTACTGAAGCTATGGGCCACCTTTTACAGACAATTCTATTATACCCAGAGTCAAGGGCATTCAGATTCTGGAAGGCAAAGAAATCTCAAACATCTAATTTGTAGATGACACTGCGCTTTTGATTAAGATGGAAGAAGACAATCTCTCACACATCATGAACAAACTAAACTTGTTCTGCTCTGCCTCAGGTAGCAAAATATGAATGGAGAAATCACTTTTTTCTGGGGTGGTCTCCTAATCCCCCTATTTGGCTCTCTCAGTGGAACTTTAGATGGGAAGGGCCTGACTTCCTGATCAAATACCTTGGCATCCCCTTCTCCCTCAATCCCAACCTTAAATTCATGTGGGAGTGGGTCAAAAAAAAGGTGACTAAGAAGCTTGGCAAATGGGATAACCAATATCTATCCCTAGCTGGCAGGCTCCAAGTGTGCCAAAAGATCATGTCCTCCTACACTCTGTACTTCTCCTCTGCTTGGATTTTCTGTCAGTACTAATTCTCCCACCTCTAGAAGATTATCAAGGACTATCTTTGGTCAGATGGCATGGGGCATAAAATAGGACATGCAGTGAAGTGGGAATGGTGTACCAAAAGCAAGAAGCTAGGGGATTAGGGCTTAAGGACCTCAGAATTCAAGGTATCTCTCTGGCTACTAAATGGATATCTAAAGCCTTGGAGGGGGATGAGCCTTGGAAAGTCCTAATAAGAAGTAATATCACAATAGGATGCACCAAGAAAGGAAAACTATGGAGAAACCTTTCCATGAATGACATTATAGCAAGTGAGTTTGATTTCATGGTACAAGGATCAGTGGTCTTCAAGTCCATATGGAGAGCCTAGAATGTTGTCAAGCACCTTATAATAGATAACATCATATTTCATTGTCATGGTAAGATCTATGGCAATAGGTCTATATGGTGGAACCTCACCAGCAGAGGCAAGCCCCTGGCTTTATTGTAGGGTTGATCAACCAGGAAGTGGAATGAGCTAGGCATCTCATACCTTGCTGACATTTTCCAGGATGACCAACTTGTAGAATGGGAGGATATCCAAAATAGACTTGGGATCCCTAGTTCACAGATTAGAACATATTCTGTTCTCAAAGACTCCTGCTCTGATCTTTTCCTCCACAAATATCTCTATGTTGATAGTGACTACCATCTTCACTTCAGATGGACCGATGAGACCTTGCTCACTAAAACCAACACCAAATAGTTCTATGGACTCCTCACCAATGATTCTTCCATCTTTCTTCACCTCAACTCATGTTGGAACCTTAATCTCAAACCTGATAGGTGGTCTAAAATTCTCTGTAACCTCTGGTCATCCCTCGTTGAGCCCAAAATCAAATGCTTCATGTGGCGGCATATCTTGCACAGATTGCCTTTTAGAATCCCCAATGGTGGACCCAAGATCTTCTCCTTCTGCCCTCTCCCTGATTCGGTCAGCCATAATTTCTTCAGTTGCCCCCTTGCCACCAGTGTTTGGAGTCTCTTTAGGTTCCCCCATATTTATGCAACCTCTATATTGGAAATTATCTCTAGTCATATTGATGGTTTGAAACTGCCTTATAATAGTTTTTTTGCAATTCTTTCTTCTTTAATTATGTGGAATTAATGGAAAAAGATGAATGATAATGTGTTTGGTGGAAAATTCAGAAGCCTTACTAAATCTCTTAAGAGACTCATTCTATGACATTGTTGTGTAGGTCATTGTTGTGATCAAGATTAAGAAGAAAAAGTTGGAAGATCTATTCAAGTATGGTATGGTCAGGCTAGGAGCATGGGAGGTATCCCATGGATACACATGGACATATGAGGCACAGGAACTGACCCCCTTTAGAGAAGCCCTCCACAATTTCATGGCAGAGGTGGAGATCTAGAAAAGTAAAGAGAGACCAGCCATCAATGTGGTCCCTCTCAATTCCATTCCAGGACCAGCCGTCCCAGTTGCCACTCCCCTGGCCCACGCATATGAACATCACATCAATAAGGATGAGGTACTCAAATGGATGGAAGGAAAGCAAGGCTGGGTAGTGTGGATAACTCACAGGGAGGAATATTTCATCTGATATTGGATCTTATGCAACCCTTTTTTATTAATCAATACATGTAATCTGTAACTTAGACAATCTTTTATTTCTCAGCTACTCTATCTATGTCAGTCTGGTGTTGTTGAACATGTATTCTGGTTAACTACCGCCCATATATGTTTGGTGCTATTTTTGGTATTTAGGTAAAGCTTGACACCTGATTGTAACCACTTTTCTATGGATCAATATTCATATATATTTAATAGAAAAAACCTATTCTACCTAAGGTCATTGTATTATAATATGAACATGAATTGGGCCCACAAATTAATGTTTCATTTAATGCAAAGGCTCAATCCTTGAGAGAGGTTGTAATACAATATTTTTCATGCAAAATTTTTGGCAAGCTAGGGTGCCTAGTTCAGTGGGCAATCATCCTCTTTTTGGAAAGTAATAAATAGATTATGCAAAGCCAAATATTTCTACTACAGCCCCAAGGTAAAATATACAATGAGAAAATTTAGGTGATGATGTTATTCCCTTATATTCAAATTGCTAGACCAAGGAAAAATAGAGTAGCTCTAACCTAAGGTGTTTAGTTGCAATTCAAGGACTTAATACCTATGATGAACTATAATTGATTGAATGTTTGAAGATGATAAAGTTGAGAATCATCGAGATGCAGAAAGTAAATGCAAGACATTAAATCAGTTAATGTATTGTATTGTCATTGATGTCAACTTGATACGGTATGATTTCTCATACACATATTGTCACAATAATTAAAGATCTGAAGAACAAAATTTTTTTCATCGGTAATCATGTACACCGAGTGATAGTAAACCCTGAGGGATAGTGAACCCCAAGCACAGAAGTTCACAATGCTACTTGACAGACAGTGTTACCTGAGCAAGTGACACCCAAGAAAGCATTACCGAGCTAACTATAGTTGTCACCAAATAGAACTTAAGTTGATGCCTGAGCTATCTGTAGTAGTCACCGACCACAACTGAAGTGTTGACCGATGAGAACTGAAGTTAGGATACAAAAAAACAACTTAGCTGGAAGGAGATAATTATAGAGTTAACTGATTATTTACTTTGTTTTCATCAATCATTTGAAAGCTAAAGATAAGAAGGAGATTTAAAGCATATTTTATTCTAGAAAACAAGGAGATTTTTACAGATTAAAACTAAAGCAAGCATGGAAAGCTTTACAGATCAAGAAGTGATCAATGGAGAAAACAAGAAGGACAAGAAATGGTGAAATCATGTCTATAAAAGGAGACAAGTAATTCATTATTAAAAAGAGGAATGTTGAAGAGAATTCTGGTGAAGATGATAAGTCTTCATATAGATCTGATCATACAAGCTGAAGAATAGAGATAAGAATTTTCCAGACACCGAGAAACAGAGAAGCAACAACATTCACCGAGCAGAAAGAAGTGGAGCAAAGGAATTGAAGAGAACATTGATCAGAAGAGGTATTATGAGGCTTGCAATAGATATGAACATCTACAAGATTAAGTTGTATTTATGAACAAATCATATATTGTTTCAGTTTAACCATTGATTCAGAAAATCTCTTAACAGAGTAGGATTTAACCATCCTTTATATATTGAGATACATCCCAAGGCATATCAAAATGTTTTTATGTTGATAGCATAGTGAATGTTAGGTCAAGTAATAAACTGTTAGTTTTAAGTCCTCTAACAATGTTGCACTAAATAGTGTGTTTGTAACTTTTAATAGGGTTGGCTCTTCACCGAGCTCACTTCAGAAGAATGAAAAATTTGGGTTACCTGTCCCAAGTGGTTTTTCCCCTAACAGTGTTTCCATGTTAAAAATCCATGTGTCAAATGTGTATATGGTTCATTGTTTTGATGTTTTGCTTTACATATTACTAAAAAAAGATTGATCGGTAAACACTAAGTTATTTACTGTATTTCGGTAAAGGTTAAGAAAAGATAGAATGCTATTCAGTAAAGCTTAAGGAAAGGATAAATGGTATATTCACCGAGAAACATTTATTTGATAAAGGCATACATCTTATAGGACTGAAGATAACTAGAGGTTTTATATTTGTGGTATAAAGTTTTTGGTTGATTTATTAGATTAATTTTTGAGGCCACTGATTCACCCNCCCCCCCCCCCCCCCCCACCCTCTTAGTTATTCTAATAATTGGTATCAGAGCCTGTGTGCTTAGAAAAAGAGTTTTAAGACTCAACCTAAAGATCACAAGATGAGAAAAAGGGATGTGCCTAATTTGAACAAGGAAAAATTTGCATCATGGAAAAGCAGGATAAGACTCCACCTATCAGGTATTGGAAATGATGTCACAGAGTACTTGGATACTGAATTTGTTCTACCTACTGGACCTCCAACAGTTGATCAGTTGAGAGAAAATAATGAACACAATTCTATGATGATAGAACTTTCTTCCTCACTCTCTGATGTTGTATTCAAAGATGTCAAATCATGCACCGCTGCAAAGAAAATGTGGGACAAATTGAAGCTAGTACATGGAGGAGATAAAAATGTGCTAAGAGCTAAGGCAGAAAGCCTAAGAGGAAATTTTGATGACCTAAGAATGAAAGATGGAGAAAACATCACTCAGTACAGCTGCAGAATCAAAGAGATTGTTAATGCTATCCAAGGAGTAGGAGGTGTACTTGAAGAAGAAACAGTGGTAAGTAAAATTCTAAGAACCTTATTGCTTGTTTATGCTATTAGAGTATCTGCTATACAAGAAATGAGAGTAGTAGAAAATAAAAATGTTACTCTAGATAGTTTGAATGGTAGACTTATTTCATTTGAGATGAATAACTTTGACAACAGTGTCTTACCAACTATTGATTCTGCATTCAAATATTCTTTGAAAATGAGTAAATCAAGTCATAAACACGCTATGAGAAATGATAGTGAAAGTGATAGTGATGACCAAGAAATTGATAAGATTGAAGCACTAATGGCTAGAAGATTGCAAAGAGGCAAAGTTAGATACAAAGATAAATTACCATTGGTATGTTTTAATTGTAAAGAGATTGGACACTTTGCTACTAGATGTCCTAACAAAAGAGAAGAAGACAGAAACAATGATAGATCATATGAAAAGAAGTTTGATAGAGGTGATGATAGAGATTACCGAGGCAACTGATAATCTGACATAAGAGACAATTGAGACTACAAGGACAAAGGAAAGAAGGTTTGTTACCTAGCTGAGAACAAAGTTGAGAATACTAACACCAAATCTGATGAAGATATTGAGGTGGTATTTGTTGCTATGAAGGATGATTCAGACGAAGAGGAAAGGTATGTTGAAAATACACTCATATCTAAGGTTAGTAAGAAAGATGTCTAGATTTATTGATAGTGGTTGTACTCACCACATGATTGGAGATAAGGAAAAGTTTTAAAATTTTGAATATTATAATGGTGGATCAGTAAGAATGGGTAATGACTCACATTGTCCAGTTGAAGGTAAAGGAACAATAATGTTGAATAATCTGATCAGATGTGAAAATGCATATTGGGTGAAAGGACTTAACTATAATCTATTGAGTGTTTCACAGCTGAATAACATAGGACACTGAGTTGCATTTCAAAACAAAAAGGCAAAGATCTTTAATGAATCAGGAAGGTTGATCGGAACTGGTGAACAAAAAAAAGGTAACATATTCTATCTTGATGAAATTAATACCACTTGTTTAATGGATAGAAATGAAGACATATGGTTGTGGCATAAAAGGTTATGTCATGTGAATTTTGACAACATGGTTAGGATAAGAAATAAAAGGAAAGTAAGAGGCTTACTGAGCATGTTAAAGCCCGACCATGTCATGTGTAAGAATTGTCAAAAAGGTAAAATGACAAAGTCTAGTTTCAAGAGAAAAACCTATACATCTAATAATTTTCTAGAGCTAGTCCATATTGACCTATGTGGACCAATGAGAACAAAGAGCTACTATGGTGATAGATACTTCATTCTATTTGTAGATGATTATTCTAGAATGATGATTGTTATGTTCTTAAAAGAGAAATCATAAGCATTCAAGATGTTTAAATGGTATAAAGCTATAGTGGAGAAAAAAAGTGGAAAGGAACTATAATGTCTAAGATTATATAGAGGAGGAGAATTTATTTCTGCTGAATTCACTAACTTTTGTAATGAGCATGGAATTCAAAGACAAGTTTCTGCATCGAGAACACCACACCAAAATGGGATTGCTGAAAGAAGGAATAGTTCCATTGTTGATTGTGCCGGAACAATGATTATTGAGAAAGGCATCACACAAACATTCTAGAGAGAAGCTGTCAGTACTATTGTCTACACATTAAACCGAGTTCAATTGAAGAAAGACACCAATAAGACACCTTATGAGTTAAGGTATGGATACACACCCAATGTAAGTTACTTCAGAATTTTTGGAAGTCAATGTTATATTTTGAAAGATGATAGAAACGGAAAGGTTGACTCCAAAGGTGAAGAAGGAATATTTATAGGTTATTCTACCAAAAGAAAGGCTTATAAATGTCTTAACAAAATCATTGAAAGTGAAAATGTGAAAGTAGATGAATTTGCTGAGAAAAATGATGAGAAAAGTATAAAGGAACCAAAAGACTACAACAGGTTTGTCTATAGTGAAGAACCTGAAACTCTGCCCGAGTAATAGTGTATCGCTCCTGAGTGATAAAACAATGCACCCGAGGATCAGGCTGCAAACACTGAAAATCAAGAAATTGCTCACAATGATGTACCAAGCGATGAAGATCAGAATGAAGGTCAAGATGATGATCAGAATGATGAAAAAAGAGTTGAATTGGTACTTGCCAAGTATTTCAGATGACACCATCTAGAGAACTAGATCATAGGAGACAAAAAGGATGGAATGTGAACAAGAAGTAAGTCTCTGAACACTAGATGTTTAATTTGTGATTTTGAGCCTAAATCTGTCAATACTGCACTTGAGAATCAAGAATGGGTCAGTGCTATGAATGAAGAGATAGAGAAGATTGAGAAGAACAAAACATGGACATTAGTACCTAGACCAAATGACAAGAATGTCATTGGTACCAAATGGATATTGAGAAACAAGATGAATGATAATGGAGAAGTCACAAGGAAAAAAGCAAGACTAGTATGCAAAGGGTATGCACAAGAAGAAGGTATTGAATATGGAGAAACCTTTGCACCTGTTGCTAGACTAGGAGTTAGAATTCTACTTGCTTATGCTGCTTACAAAGGATTCAAAGTATACCAAATGGATGTCAAATATGCATTCCTAAATGGAATACTAGAAGAGGAGATATACATTAAACAACAAGAAGGGTTTGTTGATCCTAACAAGAGAAACATGGTTTGTAGACTACACAAATCCTTATATGGATTGAAACAAGAACCGAGAGCATGGTATGAAAGACTTCACTCCTATCTCATAAGTATTGGATTTGTAAGAACAAGTGATAAGAATAATCTATATTTAAAAGAAGATACTGATGATAACATTCTGATTGCTAAAATATTTGTTGATGATATCATATTTGGAGGTAATGATATGTTATGCAAATCATTCGTTGATGAAATGAGAAAAGAGTTTGAGATGTAAATGTTTGGAGAGATCAAGTTCTTTCTTGGTTTACAGATTCTTCAACAGGATGCTGGCATATACATCACACAATTCAAATACATCAAGGAAGTTCTGAAGATATTCAAAATGGAGGACTCCAAGCCAGTTGGAACACCTATGGAAACTAGATGCAATCTAACAAAGGAAGACAAGTCAACCAAGGTAAATCAGACCCTATATAGATCTATGATTGGCAAACTCATGTATGTTGTACATACTAAACCAGATATAGCACATGCAGTTGGAATAGTTGCAATATTCTATGCTAATCCCAAGGAATCACACATGGCTACTGTCAAAACAATTCTGAGATATCTAAAGAATACCAAAGACTATGGTCTGTGGTATAAAATAGAAGGAAAATTTGAGCTTCAAGTCTATACAAATGCTGATTGGGCTGGAAACATAGATGATAGAAAGAGCACAACAGGAGGATCAATCTTTATGGGTGACAAACTTGTCACATGGATAAGTAAGAAGCAAGGATGCATCTCACAATCCATTGCAGAAGCAGAATATGTGGCTACTACTACAAATTTCTCTAGCATTGCATGGATCAAACAATTACTGGAAGGTATGAATATGAAAATTCTTAAACCAGTGATTATCTATTGTGATAATACAAGTGTTATCAATATTTCAAAGAACCCTCTCATGCATGCTAAGAAAAATCATATTTCTATCAAGTATCATTACTTAAGGGAACAAGTGCAAGAGAAAGAGGTGATACTAGAATATATTCAATCCAAGGAATAATTAGCAGACATATTCACAAAGTCATTTCAAAAAGATACATTTGAGTACCCGAGGAAGAGACTAGGGGTCCGACCCTTGTCTATTGGTCACTAAGCTAACTAGGGGGTTGCATTAGCCTACACATTATTAGAAGATCATTCATGTTGGTGCAAGTAAAGAGATGGACTGAAAAGATATATTAGTACATAGAAAGGTACTTATCTACACCAAACGCAAGAGAAATTATTGCCTACTATAGAGATAAATTACTAATGAAGAGGAAATTCAAGGAATATATTATAGAAAAAATGATATAGTTTGGCATTGCTGTCAAAGGGAGAGAAGTATTCAATGAGTTTTTAATGAAATATATTTCTATCAAAGGGAAAAGAGATATGAAATATCTATCATAATTATCCATCAAGGAGAGGAACAATCAAAGGGAGAGAAAACATTAGAGAAAGATTCAAAGAACCATCTATCTAAGGGAGATAATTGGAGAAGAAATTCTACAACAAAGGGAGAGACAAAATCAAAAGTTGCTACATCTATCCAGTGAAGGGAATAAAGAATGAAGGAATTACTCTGCAAGAATCAAATCTAAGCTAGAAGAGCTTACCAAGAGTCAAACATTTGTATTGGTTATAGAACAAAAAGGTTTGGAAGATATTGATGAGCTACAACTGATATATTTCATATTGTATTAGTAGTATGTAGTATGTTGTCATCAATGCCAAAGGAAGAGATTGATGAACTATAATTGATTGAATGTTTGAAGATGACAAAGTTGATAATCACTGAGATGCAAAAAGTAAATGCAAGACATTAAATCAGTTAATGTATTGTATTGTCATTGATGTCAACTTGATATAATATGATTTCTTATACACATATTGTCACAATACTTAAAGATTTGAAGAGACAAATTTTTTTTCATCAGTAATCATGTACACTAAGTGACAGTAAACCCTAAGGGACAGTGAACCTCAAGCACAAAAGTTCATAGTGATACCCGATGGACAGTGTTACCCGAGCAAGCATTACCGATCTAACAAAATTTGTCACCAAACATAACTGAAGTTGATGCCCGAGCTATCTGCAGTAGTCACCAAGAACAACTAAAGTGTTTACCGAAGAGAACTGATTAGGATATGGGAAAAAAACTTAGTTGGCAATAGATAGTTTTAGAGTTAACTGATTGTTTGCTTTGTTTTCATCAATCACTTGAAAGATAAAGATAAAAAGGAGATTTAAAGCATGTTTTATTCCAGAAAACAAGGAGAGTTTTACAGAATAACAGAGAGGGGGGGGTGAATCAGTTATCCACAGGTCTAGATGTGCCCATTTAAACTTTATACCAAATTAAAAAACTCAGATCTGCTCGGCAGTGATAGCATGAGTCAACAATATAAGTATGCAGTTTACTGTTAAAATGAAATAAGCTTGAAGAAACTTAACAGTAAAACACAATATAAACATTCACACAATTTGACACCTGTATTTAACATGGAAACCCAATTTGGGAAAAACCACCAATAACATGCTATCAAGTTTTCACTCTTCTGAAGTGATGCCCTGTTAAGAGCCAACCATGTTAAAGGTTACAAAACACATTGCTAAATGTGACCTGGTTA
>MU223332.1:1657985-1680422 GCA_018584345.1 Thuja plicata
TCTTCTGAAGTGATGCCCTGTTAAGAGCCAACCATGTTAAAGGTTACAAAACACATTGCTAAATGTGACCTGGTTAAAGGATTTAATCACCCTGTTAGGAGTGGCCTTGTTAGAGGACTTAGAACATTCCAATCTGAATGTCACCTTGCTCAAAGGGTTTATACAATGACTGTTAGGTCAACCTGGTTAAAGGATTTCAATTGATACAATGGTTAGAAAGTAATCAACAGGTTTGATCTGATTCATACAACTTACTTTGCAATCCAGATCCAATTTAGCTCTTATGCTAATTCACTGAGTGGCCTCCATTCTCATCTCAAACTCTAGATCTGCTTAGGACTTTGTCAAGCAATCTCTCTCTGCATCTTTGCTTAGCCTTCTTTGCTTAGATCTTTCCAATCAGTCAATTAACCATGCAATCCCCTTGCATACTGTGCATACATAGCTATATCCATGAATAACCCCTTGAGGTTATCATATACCTCTCCATCTAGGTCAGATACATTTTTTTCCGCTTAATCAAGATCATAGATCTTAGGTTAGGTCAGATCCAATAGATCTTTCCATCATTACATTTAATTTATTTCTCCACTACAATCACCAAATAAATCTTTGATCCATGCATTAATTATGGTTACCTGTGCATTTACATAGTGTAGATCAGACATGCTTGTCCTTAATTAACTTTACATATCCATATAAAATCAACTATGTCAGCTAGAGATCTTAAATCTCATCAATCATCAAAATACTGTTGCTCGGCCAATACTGTGTTCCTCAGAAATTTACTGACGCTCAACACATACAAGAAAATATGCTCAGCACACACTAGTGCTCGGCCGACACAAAACTTGCTCGGCATAAACTGTTCTCAGTAAACTGTCATTGAAAGATAAACAACATATCACTTTGCCAATGTGCCAACTAATAAAGTACCCTTTGTAATTCCTCATAACTCAACCATTCTTCTTCGTCTTCTTGTTAAATCTCCTCCATCAATCAATATATATGGTACTCAAACAGATAGAAATAGTCTCACCAGTTAAGGTTTGACATCAATGACAAAACAATAATTGTTCCCATTGTAGCTTTCCAAACAATAATTCCAACAGTAGTCACTGAGCACAACTGAATTGTTGACTGACGAGAAATGATTAGGATATGAGAAAACAACTTAGTTGGCAGGAGCTAATTTTAGAGTTAACTGATTGTTTACTTTGTTTTCATCAATCACTTGAAAGCTAAAGATAAGAAGGAGATTTAAATCATGTTTTATTCCAGAAAATAAGGAGAGTTTTACGGATTAAAACTAAAGCAAGCATGACAAGATTTACGGATCAAAAAGTGTTCAACGAAGAAAACAAGAAGGAAAAGAAATGGGGAAATCGTGTCTATAAAAGGAGACAATTAATTCATTATCAAAAAGAGGAATGTTGAAGAGAATTCTGGTGAAGATAAGAAGTCTTCATATAGATCTGATCATACAAGCTGAAGAACAAAGCTAAGAATTCTGCAGACACCGAGCAACAACATTCACCAAGCAAAAAGAAGTGGAGCAAATTAATTGAAGAGAACATTGATTAGAAGAGGTATTATGAGCTTACAATATATCTGAACATCTGTAAGATTAAGTTGTATTTATGAATAGATCATATACTATTTTAGTTTAACCATTGATTTAGAAAATATCTTAACAGAGTAGGATTTAACCATCCTTTATATATTAAGATACATCCCAAGGAGTATCAAAAGGTTTTCATGTTGAACACATAGTGAATGCTAGGTCAAGTGATAAACTATTATAAGTTTTAAATCCTCTAACAAGGTCTCACTTAACAATGTGTTTGTAACCTTTAACAGGGTTGGCTCTTCACCGAGCTCACTTTAGAAGAGTGAAAATTTTGGGTTACCAGTCCCAAGTGGTTTTTCCCCTAACAGGGTTTCCACGTTAAAACTCCATGTGACAAATGTGTATATGGTTCATTGCTTTGATGTTTTGGTTTACACATTACTAAAACATGATTGATTGGTAAACACTAAGTTATTTACTGTATTTCGGTAAAGGTTAAGAAAAGATAGACTGCTATTCAGTAAAGCTTAAGGAAAGGATAAATAGTATATTCACCGAGCAATATATATTTGATAAAGGCATACATCTTGTAGGACTGAAGACAAATAGAGGTTTTATATTTGTGGTATAAAGTTTTAGGTTGATTTATTGGATTAATTTTTTAGGTCACTGATTCACCCCCCCCCCCCCCCCCCCTCTCAGTTATTCTAACAGCCTATACATTCAAAAAAAAAGCCACTTAAGGTTTTGAATCAACCCCACTAGGGGCTCTATATAACTCACAAAAATGTGAATCACATAAATGTGGATGCCTCCCCATTTAGATTGATACTTTCAACATAGTGTTCACCAAGCAGGTAGGGGATTTCACGCATCCACCATTTATATAGCGGGCCAAAGGAATAACCACTTTGATCCATTCCCTTAGGGTGAGTACTTTTTCCCACCAAGGAAAAATCTATAAAAATAAAAGGAAGGTAAGCGTGAATTCTCTTACACCCAAGATCCGTGGAAGGAAATGAGAGAGAATACTCTGATACTATCTTGGGATCTAATATAACATAAAGTGTGCAAGTGCACCAAACAAATCAAACATTTGGTTCTTTTAAAACACCAAATCCAAATGTGAGCTAATATAAGATAAGCAATATGGTTCATTCCCCATTACAAAATGAAATGTGTTCTAGTCTAAAAAAAGCAATATTAAATTTGAATCCACAAATCATTAGTAGTCTCAATTCAAATCTTGCAGGACCCACAAAATCAAGTTGCACAACTTGTTAGTCCAAGAGTGTTTGCTCAAAATCAAAACCAAATATGAAATGACAACTTTCTGAAACAAAAGTGCAAAAATAGAAAGCACATGTGTAGGTATACCCCATAGAAGTGAAAATATAGTGAATCATAGGTGCACGACTGGCGAACCTATAAAATAGAGAGCAATGAGAAAATGTGAAACAATAGAATGCAAATGTGCAACTTTAGAGAGCATGTGCACAACTTTAGAGTACATAAGCACAAATTCCTTGCGTAGATGTGTAAGAAGCCCTAATAGAAGCACAAAAACAAAAAAAAATTGTAAAATGGAAATGAAAAGTATGCAAGTTTGAGCAAAAAATGCATAGTTCTTATGACTCCAATGATTTTGGACCTACAACTTCACAAAAACACCTCTAACAACAAAATCAAGATTAGAAAGGGGACAAGAGTCCCACCAGCATGCCAAAATGACGATGATAAAAATGGATAACCTAATTTTAAACCCAACCACAAGCCCTAGATTCACACATCTAACCAACATCATCTCAATAGAGCACTTCCTCATGAATGTAAACATAAATAAAATAAAGAAAATATACCAAATGCACTCAAGAGATGCTTGACTCTACTGTCTTCCTATCCTTCAAGATCTTATATTGAAATGATCGTGCTCTCAAAGTTGTTAACACATGCACAAGAGGCTATGAAAGAACGGATCTTGGTTGATTGATGACAAGTAATGATAATGGTGGTATGAAGATGATAAGATGATAATGATCATAAGATGATGACTACGACTCTCAAAAATCACAAGTATGAAAGGGCACAATAGTTCTCAAAAAGCTCAAGTATTGTAAAAGTGTTAGAAAAAATATAGGATAGCAATAGGATTTAAAAGCTCATTAGGATTGCCCATGTTAGGATAGTTAATTACCTCATGAGATTCAAATGAGGAAGAGAGATGTTCTTTTATAGAAGTTCTAATGAGATTCAAGGGATAGGATTAAAGGGGGTAAAGGAGCAGCTAGGATGAAAGAGTAGGTTTGAAGTAGGTAGGAAGTATTGAAAATATAGGAGATTAAGAGGTTAATTTGAAATGATGGGATGAGAATAAGTGGTAGGTAAATATTAATTTTCGGTAATACATCACATGATACATTGGATTTAGACATGTTGGGAGATGTGAGAGGAAAAAGGTATATGAATTAATTAAATAAGTAAAAGTCAAATAAAGAGACAATTGTCATTTGTCATATGCCTACAAATTTAGAGTTGATCCATGTGAGTGAAAATCATTAGTTGAATTAGAAAGAAGATGATTGGTGAATTTACAAAATAAATAAAGGTATTTATTTGATGAATAGTAGAAAAAGAGATGGAGATGTATTAATTGAATAAATAAAAAATTATTTAATTATAAGATGGAAAAGGCTAACGAATTAGATAAATAAATAATATATTAATTTAAACAATAGAGGAAGATGCTAATGAATTAAATAAATAAATAAAAAATATATATTAATTAATAGAGGAAAAATATGGAATTAAATAATTAAAATATTTATTTAATTGACGACAATTTTTGGTGTCTACAATTTGATCTACATTGATAGATCCATATTGACAACATTAATGCCCATTGGTTGTCTTTCTTGACTACTTGCAACATTTCTTGACTTTGCTATCCCATATTTAATATATGGTTGTACATATTTATGTTTGTGGTTGATAGTTGCAATATTTAATATTGTTCTTGTAGTATTGGTGAATATGGTTGAACTCCATAATGTCACCTCTCTTTTTAATTTTCTATACAATGGATTCCCTGCCTCTTATTTCATTAAGGCAATTTGGGGCTTTTACATACTTGCTTGTTTTGTGTTCAATATGTCACTATTTTTTATTCAATTGATAATATTGATGCATCCAATTTAAATAGAGTTTCATATCGCAATCCCTCAGAAGACACCAATTTGTTTGTGACCCATATCATTAAAGGTAACATGCAATATAGAGTTATTCATCTAAAATAGAAAAATAGTTTTGGCAAGACCTACAACATGTAGCACATTTTAGATTGTTATCACTTTCTCATTCATATAAAGCATATTTACCTTCCCTTAGCCAACTTTCCTCAAAGAGTTGTTATCATCAAGGTAAACCTTTCCTCTATTATATTCTGAATGATTAGATTACCAATATCTATGAAGTACCACTCATAAGGTGCACTAAGTCAATTAATCAAGAGTAATCACCAAGAACATAAACAAAAATTAAAAGTATATCTACCATATTCATCATTATATGAGGATCTTTTAAAAACATCATCTTTCTTGGATTTACAATAATTTTAATGTAATAATTACAATAACTCCACAACAAATATTTGCAGAATATGCTTACAATATATCTTGTGAGAGGGTTTTTTTCCTTGTTCTTGGTTTCATCAAGGCGATATGAAAATAGCACAGCTGTATGGTATTCAGCGGATTTAGGGAGGAACAACTATTTTATTCTCTGTTCATTTACAGACGGCAGTTTGTAGTTGTCTTGTTCTAAGTTGCCGAAATTCCTTATTTCTTTTCCCTGTCCAGTATGGGCTGATTTTGTTTGAACTGTTTGTCGGGATGAATATGTTAACTTTTTAGTTTTTAATTCAAACATTTTTTTAAGAGAAGTTAAATGAATGAGAGTTTGGATTATGTCTGAAGTTGGATTTAAGAACAATGCCTCTGTAGCAATGAGTTGCCTGAAAGTATATGCTGGATCTCTGTTTATCAGTTTGTGGGTTTGGGATCATCTTTTTTTTGGTCGCGGGTCTATATTTGAGATTCAGATTCATTTTGGCAATTACTGATGTTTTGTTCATGTTCTTCGCATATGCACCTTCTGCTCTATCATTTATAAATGTTTGGGAACATGACAGCATTTTGAAATGTTTTTAAGGATTTGTGTTATGTCAAATAGAATTTTGACTTAAATCAATTAGTAAAAAAAAATAGTAGGTAAGTATATAAGATTAACATAAATTTTTTTATTTTTTTTCAATTGTATGAAATCAAATGTGTTGTGTGGATTACTTTAATGTTCTAGAATGGTGTACTTTTGAATGTTTAAGTGGATAATTAGAATGAGTGCATTGAACATCTTGAAACATTAGTATATAGTGTCATATCACACTAAATGCATCTTTAGTTAGCTCAAAGTAGAAGGATGGATATGCAACAATCAACAAAAAAAATTATTTTGAAATTTAAATGGGAGGGGACAAGTTCATGACTACAAAATTGTCCTAAAATAGGATAATGATCAAATCTAGGTGTCAAACAACTAAATGGGGGTAGGTGCCAAATAGCTTAATAGAGGTGGGTGCGTAGATAGGTGTGATAAGTGGATGAACAATGTGAATGTATAAGAGCATTTGTATGTGTGTAAATGGATTGGGTATGGATATGTGTTTGTAAATGGATAAGAGGCTAGGAAAATGACCCCAACTTTGCACAAGAACATTGTATTTTCTAGTATACAGATGTACCAAGACCTTACCTCAAAATAGACACAAAACTAAATGGGAAAGGGCATGGGTATGCAAATTTCACCATTACATTTTGCATCAACTTTTGAGATGTATGTGAATCCTAAAATGATCATGATCTCAAAGTATGTAACATTTAGAAGCATGCATATAAAATAAATATTTAGATGCTAAAAAGATATTGCTATGAGTTCCATATGAATTAATATACCTTGCAATGATATTATCATGTACATTCACCTTTTATATATGTTTTTAAGTAATACATTAGTCTCTAGAGTCTCCCATATCTATCTCCATATTTAAAAAAATAAGTACATTGCTAACAAGATGTGTCCATACCCTCACCAAACTCATCACCAACCCTCATAGGTCCACATTTGCAAATATATCCACTAATTATGTAGGATTTTCTACATATTAGAAAAAATACCCAACTCATTTACAAAATATTGATTATCTACATGAGCATTATGATCATTTACTATTTGGTGTTCTTATTAGGAGCTTCAATGTAGACTTCATTCTCATTAATTTGGGCCATGTTATAGTTTAGGAAAGCACTCCTAGGTGGCACCAACTAAAAGTATGAAAATAAAGTTTAAAAGTCTACTTTTATATTGAAAAAAGCAAGGATTGATGGTGTATCAAATTAAAAATGGAACTCTAATGTGATAACCAAGTTTAGGTGAGGTGTATGAAACAAATTATAATAAAGTACACAAACCTTAAAATAAGAATATCAATGAAGCATACAATATTGTTAAATGAAAGTTAGATTTAAAACTAGAATGCAATCTCATAAAAAATATAAATTTAAATAATTAATGTAACATAAAAACCTGGTGAGAAGGATGGGATGTGTGTGGTCTATTGGGTTCGCCAAAAAGAAAAAGAAAAAAATAATTTTTTTTTTTTTTTACCAGATAACCTATGCTAAACAAATAAATGCAATCAAATAAGCATAATCAACTTAACAAAAATATGTGGAGAGATGGTACTAGTTGTGACTAATAATTGGACAACATGTTATTTGGAATTTGAATAAGATGAAGGATGATACTTAGCATGATAACTAGTGGAGAGGACCCACTGGTTGAGCACCCTAGCTTTGTGTTTCTCAAAATCCTATGTGGAAATTTCAAATTGGCAAGTCCCCTGCTTATAACTAAGGTTTCATGGCTACATCATCAAATATGATGCCACAACATCATGCTTTTTGCCAAGGTGTCCAAAACAACCCCAAAAAAAGTGAGACCAATAATCGTGCAAAAGGGACACCCATACTTGTGTAATTGATGCAACATTACATTATTGGTTGTCTTTTATAAGTAAGGGTATATTTGTTTCAATTATGGATAGTCATCATAGCAATAACAACTTTAAAGTCACAACTATTGGTGCAATATTGTCAAAAAAATGGATATTAATTCAACAAGTGTAGGTATTAAATCAATACGTATGGATATTAAATCAACAATTCCTATCACAACCATTGGAACACTTTTAGGTACTGGGTCCTCTCCCCTAAAGAATGAAGACCAAATGAATTAAAATATAGAATCTATTTAATGTCAAACCTAAAAATAGTGTATATCTACAATGAATTTCCTAAAAGTTTGTTTGATAGATCTCTATTTTGTAAGGATGGGTTCATAGGTATAAGATGAATTTATTGTTATGGGTCTATACTTGAGATCAAATTTATCCAAGCCATCAATGGTTTTCTACTCTACTAAATGATGAACATGACCTATCAATTTATCACAATAATCATGATTATTTCAATAGAATTTAGGGCTAAGGTACTAAATTTGTGTAGTATTGGTTCAAAACAATATTGTCATTAGGTAGATGAATGGTACTATCATCAAATAATGTGACATAAATAACATTAGAGGATTCAACATGATTTACTTAAAAAATGTCATCATTATAAGGATAAGAAACATCATGTGGGGGGAAGGAGGGACACCAAATAGTCAAACATCATGTATCTCCTCATTAAGTTTATCACAAGAAGAAGAGAATGTACTAAAAGTTAAAGCAACAATCATGTAAAGAGTATGGCCAACTTTAGACTCAAAAAATTGTTATTTAGATTAATAAGAGAATTAAAATCACCATTAAAGTCGTGAATAGTGAGTGATGTGAAAATATATAAAAGGGTCTCTAGAGAACCTCAACATTTAACTCATGGATTTAAGTATCATTAAGTGTATTCAACTATTCTCCATCCCTAGTTGGTCTATAGATAACCTCATCCTTTGTTTCCTCACCCTCATTTCTCATCTTTTCCATGTGGATATTTGACACACACACACACACACACACACACACACACACACACACACACACACACACACACACACACACACAAATAATGTAATAGTTTTGTAAACNTCACACACACACACACACACACACACACACACACACACACACACACACACACACACACACACACACACAAATAATGTAATAGTTTTGTAAACCTATTTGCAAATAAAGGTGTAAGAATTGAAGGGTTACATAAATAGTCTCAAAATAATTCAATTTCTTATGAGATGATAGAAATTTTATATATTAAAAACATTGATCCATTATGACAATAGGACATCCCCAACTTCTCCAATAATGAGGGTCTCATCATTATTTAGTATCGTAAAAAGAAAGAATTATTCAAGATACTATTTTTACAAAGTTAGGAATTCATGTTATTTCTTCATTTAATTTTGATGGAGAGTTTTCAAATCATACTATATAACTATAGAGTACATGTGAGTGGGATAGATAGAAGAAAAGTGTCAAAACCTAGGAGGGGACCATAATAGGATTGGACCTTTATCTTGCAAATCAATGAAGAAAAATAGAAAACTACAAAGAATTCTTCAAAAGGGTGACCTTACTCCTTATATGGAGAATTTGTGAACGGCTTTGATATCACTTTATTGTGTGAATTTTTTTAATATAAAAACTTTGGGATGTTGAGATTCACATTTATCAAAATCTTATAGCCATGCTGATTTCTTATTTAGACTAAAATAAAAATAAAAACATTTCATGGACAAACAAATGGTGAGAGGATGATGAAGAGCTCCTTAAGGATGATTAAAAATAATTAAGAGATCTCAAACTAGGTATGTCAAGCTATCCCTTCTATAGTTGTGTTAGGATGATATTTCTGATGAACTATAACTGATTGAGTGTTTGAAGATGTTAAGTTGATGATCACCAAGTTGCAAAAAGTTAATGCAAGACATTAAATCAGTTAATGTATTGTATTGTCATTGATGTCAACTTGATATAATCTGATTGGTTATATACAAAGTGTCAAAAACTTCAAAGAACTAGAAAGATAAAGGTTATGCTTTCAGTAATGTATAAAATTTTAGTATGCACTAAGTGACAACAAACATCAACGGACAGTGCACCTCGATGGATAGACAAACCCAAGAGGAAAGTCATAGTGATACTCGAGCGAGAAACCCGAGCAAGCATTACCGACAAGTAGAATTACAGTGTTACCCGACAGACAGACAACCCCAACATACAGACAACCCCAATAGACAGAGATGTCCGAGGAAAACTAAAGTCAAGACCGAAGCTAACAAGTAGTTAAACACTGAAAAGAATTGAAGTTCAGAAATGACAAAAGACTTAGCTGGCAAGAGCTAAAGATGGAGTCAACTGGTTGTTTACATTGTTTTCATCAACAAGTTAAAAGCCAGAGATAAGTGAGAGTTTTAAATCTATTTTATTCCAGTTGTCTAAGAGAAATCTACGGGATAAAACTGAAGTAAATATTTAAAGAAAGAAAGGCGAGAATTGTGGATCACACCAAGAACAAGAAATTCAAGGACTTAGAAATGGTGAAATCATGTCTATAAAGAGACAAGCTAATTCATTGTGAATTAGGGGGTGAATAGGGAAGAGGATGTTGAAGAGAAACTGGTGAAAGACTTCATACAGTCCTGATCAATCAAGTTGGAGAATAGAGCTAATATTTCTGTGGACACCAAGCAACAGAGAAGCACAACATCACCGAGCAGAAAGAAGTGGAGAAAATATATTGAAAGGAAACATTGATCAGAAAGGTATTATGAGCTTACAATAGATCTAAACATCTGCAAGTCTAAGATGCTTATATGAACAGATCATATACTATTTCATTTTAACCATTGATTCAGAAAGTCTCTTAACTGAGCAGGATCTAACAATCCTTTATACATTGAGATACATCCCAAGGAATATCAAAAGGTTAATTCATGAAGATAGCATAGTGAAATGCTAGCTATCAAGTGATTAAGTGTTAGTGATAAATCCTCTAACAAGGTCACACTTAATAGTGTGTTTGTAACCTTTGACAGGGTTGGCTCTTCACAGAGCTCACTTCAGAAGAGTGAAAATTTTTGGTTACCGGTCCCAAGTGGTTTTTCCCTTAACAGGGTTTCCACGTTAAAAATCCATGTATCAAATGTGTTTATGAGTCATTGCTTTCATATTTTTCTTTACACATTACTAAAATAGGATTGATCGGTAAACACTAAGTTATTTACTATATTTTGGTAAATGATAGACTGCTAATCGGTAAAGATAAAGAATAAGGTTTAACAGTGAACTTTGAGCAGTAGTTATTTGATAAGATAATTTCAAGGCATACATCTTGTAGGACTAAAGGTAACTAGAGGCATATAATTGTGGTACTAAGCTTTTGGGTTAATTTATTGGAATATTTTTTAGGCCACTGATTCACACCCCCCCCCCCCAGTTATTCTAACAATTGGTATCAAAGATTGTGTACTTAGAAGGAAGGTTTCAAGACCTAAGCAAAAGATCACAAGATGAGCAAATGGGATGCACCTAAGTTGAACAAAGACAACTTTGCATCATGGCAAAGCAGGATAAGACTCCACCTATCAGGTATTCGAAATGATATTACTCAATACTTGGATAATGAATATGTGTTGCCTACATGACCTCACACACTTGATCAATTAAAAGAAAAGTATGAGCATAATTCTATGATGATAGAACTTGCTTCCTCACTCTTCGATGCTGAATTTGGAGATGTCAAAACATGCACCTATGCAAAGAAAACGTGGGACAAATTGAAGCTAGTACATGGAGGAGATGCTAATGTACTAAGAGATAAGGTAGAAATCCTAAGAGGTAAATTTGATGACGTAAGGATGAGAGAAGGAGAAAATATCACTTAGTATAGTTGCAGAATTAAAGAGGTAGTAAATGTTATTTGATGAGTTGGAGGTGTACTTGAAGAAGAAATAGTGGTAAGTAAAATCCTAAGAACCTTATTGCCTATTTATGCTATTAGAGTATTTTCTATACAAGAAATGAGAACAGTAGCAAACAAAAATTTCACTCTAGATAGCTTGGTTGGTAGACTTATTTCATTTGAGATGAATAACTTTGATAATAGTGTCTTACCATCTATTGAGTCTGCATTCAAATCTTCTTTAAAAATAAGTAAGTCAAGTCATAAAAATACTATGAGAAATGATAGTGAAAGTGATAGTGATGACCAAGATCTTGATGATATTAAAGCACTAATGGCTAGAATATTGGAGAGAGGCAAAGGTAGATACAAAGGTAAATTACCACTTGCATGTTTTAATTGTAAAGAGATTGGACACTTTGCTGCTAGATGTCCTAACAAAAGAAAAGATGACGGAAGTAATGACAGATCATATGAAAAGAAGTTTGATAGAAGTGATAAAAGAGATTATCGAAGCAACCAACAATATGATAGAAGAGATACCCGAGACTACAAGGACAAAGGGAAGAAAGCTTTTTACCTAGCTGAGAACAAAGTTGGAGATGCTGACACTGAATTTGATAAAGACATTAAGATGGTATCTATGGCCATGAAAGATGATTCAGACGAAGAGGAAAGGTATGTTGAGACTGCACTCATATCTAAGGTTAGTAAGAATGATGTATGGATTATAGATAGTGGCTGTACTCACCACATGACCAGTGATAAACAAAATTTTGAAACTTTTGAGTATTATAATGGCGGATCAGTAAGAATGGGTAATGACTCACCTTGTCCAGTTGAAGGTAAAGGAACTATAATGTTGAATAACCTGATCAAATGTGAAAATGCATACTGGGTAAAAGGACTTAACTATAATCTATTGAGTGTTTCACAGCTGAATAACATAGGTCACTGAGTAGCATTTGCAAAAAAAAAGGCAAAGATCTTTAATGAATCAAGAAGGTTGATCGAAACTAGTGAACAGACTAAAGGTAACCTATTCTATCTTGATGATATAAAAACTACTTGTTTAATGGCTAGAAATGAAGACATATGGTTGTGGCATAAGAGATTATGTCATGTGAATTTTGACAAAATGATTAAGATAAGCAATAAAAGGAAACTAAGAGGGTTACCGAGCATGTCAAAGCTTGAGCATATCATGTGTAAGAATTGTCAAAAAGGTAAGATGTCAAAGTCTAGTTTCAAGAGAAAAACCCATACATCTAATGATATTCCAGAATTAGTCCATACTGGTCTATGTGGACCCATGAGAACAAAGATTAACTATGGTGATAGATATTTCATTCTCTTTGTAGATGATTATTCTAGAATGATAACAGTTATGTTCTTAAAAGAAAAATCAAAAGCATTCAAGATGTTTAAATGGTATAAAGCTATTGTAGAAAAACAAAGTGGTAAGGAATTGAAATGCTTAAGATCAGATAGAGGAGGAGAATTTGTTTCTGATGAATTCTCTAACTTTTGCAATGAGCATGGAATTAAAAGACAGGTTTCTACACCAAGGACACAACAACAAAATGGGATTACTAAAAGGAGAAACATATCCATTGTTGATTATGCAAGAACACTGATGATAGAGAAAGGAATCACTCAAACATTCTGGAGGGAAGCTGTCAGTACTGTTGTCTACACATGAACAGAGTACAATTGAAGAAAGACACCAAGAAGACACCCTATGAGCTATGGTATGGATACACACCCAATGTAAGTTACTTCAGAATCTTTGGAAGTCAATGTTATATTTTGAAAGAAGATAGAAATGGAAAGCTTGACTCCAAAAGTTAAGAGGGGATCTTTCTAGGGTATTCCACCAAGAGCAAGGCTTATAAATGTCTTAATAAGTCCTCTAACAAAATCATTGAAAGTGTAAATGTTAGAATAGATGAATATGCAAAGAAAAATGATGAGTAAAGTAGAAAAGAACCAAAAGACTGCAACGGGTTTGTTTATAATGAAGAACCTGACACTCTACCTGAACAACATTGTATCACTCCTGAGCAACAGTACAATGCACCCGAGCATCAGGCTATAAATACCAAAAATCAAGAAATTGCTCAAAATGATGTTTCGAACGATGGAGATCAGAATGATGAACAAAGAGCTGAACCAATACTTTCCAAGTATGTCAAAAGACACCATCCACATAACCAGATCATAGGAGACAAGAAGGCTGGAATGAGAACAAGAAGTAAGTCACTAAACACTAGATGTTTAATTTGTGATTTTGAGCCTAAATCTGTTAATACTACATTTGAAAATGAAGAATGGATTAGTGCTATGAATGAAGAGATAGAACATATTGAGAAGAACAAAACATGGACATTAGTACCTAGAATAGATGAAAAAAATGTCATTGGTACCAAATGTATATTCAGAAACAAGCTGAATGAGAATGGAGAAGTCACAAGGAACAAAGAAAGGTTAGTATGCAAAGGGTATGCACAAGAAGAAGGTATTGACTATGGAGAAACCTTTGCACCCATTGCTATACTAGAAGGAGTAAGAATTATTCTTGCTTATGTTGCATTTAAAGGATTCAAGGTATACCAAATGGATGTCAAATCTGCATTCCTAAATGGAATACTAGAAGAAGAGGTATACATTGAACAACCAGAAGGGTTTGTTGATCCTAACAAGAGAAACATGGTTTGTAGACTACACAAAGTCATGTATGGACTAAAAAAAGAACCTAGAGCCTGGTATGAAAGACTTCACTCCTATCTCATAAGCATTGGATTTGTAAGAACAAGTGAAAATAACAATTTGTACTTAAGAGAAGATTCTGATGATAATATTCTGATTGTTGAAATATTTGTTTATGATATCACATTTGGGGGTAATGATATGTTATGTAAATCTTTTTCTAATGAAATGAGCAAATATTTTTAGATGTCAATGTTTAGGGAGATCAAACTCTTTCTTGGTCCACAGATTCTTCACCAAGATGTACGCATATATATATCACACAATCCAAATACATCAAGGAAGTGTTGAAGATATTCAAGATGGAAGATTCCAAACTATTTGGAACACCTATGGCAACCGGATGTAATTTGACAAAGGAAGATAAGTCAAATGAGGTAAATCATACTTTATATAGATCAATGATTGGAAAACTAATGTATGTTGTTCATACCAACCCAGATACAACACATGCAGTTGGAATAGTTGCTAGATTCTCTGCTAATCCCAAAGAATCACACATGACTATTGTCAAAAGAATTCTGAGATATCTAAAGAATATCGAGGACTATGGATTATGGTATAAAAGAGAAGGCAAATTTGATCTTCAAGTCTATACAGATGTTGATTGGGTGGGAAACTTAGATGACAGGAAGAGCACAAATGGAGGAGCATTCTTCATGGGTGACAGACTTGTCACATGGATAAGAAAGAAGCAAGGATGCATCTCACAATCTACTGTAGAAGTAGGATGTGTGGTTGTTGCTGCAAACTTCTCTAACATTGCATGGATCAAACAATTACTGGAAGGTATGAATATGAAAACTCTTGAACCAGTGATTATCTATTGTGATAATACCAGTGCAATAAACATTTATAAGAATCTTGTCATGCATGCCAAAACTAAGCATATTGCTATCAAGTATCATTACTTAAGAGAACAAGTGCAAGAGAAAGAGGTGATACTAGAATATGTTCAATCAAAGGAACAATTAGTTGACATATTCACAAAGCCATTGCCTAAAGATACATTTGAGTACCTGAGAAAGAGACTAGGGGTCTGACCCTTGTCTATTGGTCAGTAAGATGACTAGGAGGATGCATCATCCTACACATAATCAGAAGATCATTCATGTTGATGCAAGAAAAAAGATGGACTGCACAGATACATCAGTACACAGCAAGGTACATATCTGCACCGAACACCAGAGTCATTATAATGTTGATGGAGAGGGAAATTCAAGGAGCATGTTAAAAAGGAGGAAGGATATACTTTGGCATTGTTGTCAAAGGGGGAGATAACTTGAGATGACTTGAGAGAGAATATCCAAAGGGAGAGATTACATATGAAATATCCATCATGACTATCAAAAGGGAGAGAAGTATCATAAGGGAGAGATGACTTAATGGAGAGAAGAATTCTATATTGCTGTCAAAAGAAAAAGAGATGATCAAGGAGAGGAACAGTCAAAGGGAGAGACAACATCAGAAAAGAGATTCTACAACACAGGGAGAGACAAAATATGAAGCTGCTACATCTATCTAGTGAAGGGAATAAAGATTGAAGAAAGCACTCTGCAATAAACAAATCTAAGCTAGAAGAGCTTACCGAGATCTAGATATTTGTATTAGTTATAGAACAATAAAATTGGTATATTGATGAACTACAACTGATATATTTCATATTGTATTAGTAGTAATGTAGTGTGTTGCCATCAATGCCAAAGAGAGAGATTGATGAACTATAACTAATTGAATGTTTGAAGATGTTAAGTTGATGATCACGAAGCTGTAGAAAGTTAATGCAAGACATTAAATCAGTCAATGTATTGTATTGTCATTGATGTCAACTTGATATATTATGATTGGTTATATACAAAGTATCAAAGACTTCAAAGAACCAGAAAGATAAAGGTTATGCTTTCAGTAATGCATAAAAGTTCAGTATGCACTAAGTGGTAACAAACACCGACGGATAGTGCACCCCAACGGATAGAGAAACTTGAGAGGAAAGTCACAGTGATACCCGAGAAAGAACCCTAAGAAAGCATTACCAACGAGCATAATCACAATGTTACCCGATGGACAGACAATGCCGACGGATAGACAACCCTAACAAATAGACAACTCCAACGGACAGAGATGTTCGAGGACAACTGAAGTCAAGACCGAAGCTAACAAGGAGTTAAACTCCGAAAAGAATTGAAGAGCTAAAGATGGAGTTAACTGGTTGTTTACATTGTTTTCATCAACAAGTTAAAATCCAGAGATAAGTGAGAGTTTTAAAGCTGTTTTATTCCAGTTGTCTAAGAGAAATCTACGGGATAAAACTGAAGTAAAGATTTAAAGAAAGAAAGGCGAGAATTGTGGATCACACCAAGAACAAGAAATTCAAGGACTTAGAAATGGTGAAATCATGTCTATAAGAGATAAGATAATTCATTGTGAATTAGGGGGTGAATAGGGAAGAGGATGCTGAAGATAAACTGGTGAAAGACTTCATACAGTCGTGATCAATCAAGTTGAAGAATAGAGCTAATATTTTTGCGGATACTGAGCAAGAGAGAAGCGCAGCGTCACCAAGCAGAAAGAAGTGGAGCAAAGGTATTGAAAGGAAACATTGATTAGAAAGGTATTATGAGCTTATAATAGATCTAAACATCTACAAGTCTAAGTTGTTTATATGAATAGATCATATATTGTTTTAGTTTAACCATTGATTCAGAAATTCCCTTAACCAAGGAGGATCTAACAATCCTTTATATATTGAGATACATCCCAAGGAGTATCAAAAGGTTAATTCATGAAGATAGCATAGTGAAATACCATACATCAATTGATTAAGTGTTAGTGATAAATCCTCTAACAAGGTCACACTTAACAGTGTGCTTGTAACCTTTAACGGGGTTGGCTCTTCACCGAGCTCACTTGAGAAGAGTGAAAATTTTGGGTTACTAGTCCCAAGTGTGTTTTCCCTTAACAGGGTTTCCATGTTAAAAATACATGTGTCAAATGTGTTTATGAGTCATTGCTTTCATATTTTTCTTTACACATTACTAAAGCAGGATTGATCGGTAAAGACTAAGTTATTTATTGTATTTCGGTAAATAATAGACTGCTAATATGTAAAGATAAAGAATAAGGTTTAAAGTGAACTCTGAGCAGTAGTTATTTGATAAGATAATTTCAAGGCATACATCTTGTAGGACTGAAGATAACTAGAGGCTTATAATTGTGGTACTAAGTTTTTGGGTTAATCTATTGGAATATTTTTTAGGTCATTGATTCACCCCCCCCCCCCCCCCCCCCTCTCAGTTATTCTAACAATTTCCCTAAAAATCACACTATACATCACATTACAAGGTAGACCCAATATAATCTACACGTACAATTTCACCCTCTTGATTCATTTTTGGCATCAAAGGAAATTTATTTTTCCTTTTTTCTCATCTCATCTTTAGAGAACATATTTGTTTAAGCTAAGAGAATCAAGAAGAAGCCTTGTACATCAATACCAAATCATTTTAATTTTTAAACCTACTATTTTGTTGAAGTTTTTAGCTTCCTAAATGGTATCCATATACAATTTTATGCCCACCTAGGCCTCACTTTACCATTTTTCCCTTACATGTCTTCTCATGTTTGATTATTCTCGCACCAATTCAAATTTCAAATTCTCCTCTACATTCTAGACCTTATGTACTTGACCCCACCTTTACTGGGACATCAAGGTCACCTGGAGTGACCTTGTCCTAGGGAAATTTTGGTCGAGGTGACCTTGTCTCAATAATAGGGGCCCAAATTTGAATGGTCTAACAACTAGTTTGCGAGAGTGAGAAAAATTCACTTGTGTTGGCGTGCTTCTTAATTAAAAACTCAAAATGTTAGGGAGATGTATAAAAGAAAGCTTACTCCCCCCCCACACACACCCCCTCATTGGTTCGACACATACTACATCAACCACTCAAGATCTTAAGCATCATCCAAGGTATTGAATACAAAAAGTAAAGTTTAGATCCAAATCATTTATACTGACATCCATGATCAATTCTTCATAAAGTCAACCCTACAATTCAACATCAACATCTTCATAAGGGTTTTGAAACAAAAAATACTTGTGAAGGTATAAGCATTTAATTTTCATATCTAGCCTCTACTATATTGCAACATGCTTTCATTTCCTTTTCATTTATTTAAATTTTAAGGTTAATTCTTAAACTAGGGTTTGACCTAGGAAAACCCTCATCAACCCAATAAACGTCCTTCTTTCTATGTACAAGTGACTGGAAACAAAGACACGGTCTCATATTTAGGCTAAGGAGATGGAGAGCTACAAAATGACCTTTTGTAGGCCCAAAAAAGAAAGTTTAATGCTACCTCAACCAATGTTGTCTCAAACCTTTTTGGCAAAATTTGCAGGGAACCTTCTGAACAACATCTTGATCACATATCTTCCAATTTTGTCTAGATCTGGTGCTCCCAGGTCAAGGTCACCCAACTTAACATTATCCTTTTGATTTCAATTATAGGTTCCTCTATTCCTTTCATTACCATATATACTTATTTTGCCTACATATCTAATTTATGTAATTCTATGTATGCTAAAAATCTCATTTTGCTTGGCCTCCACATTCCTTTTTCATAATTGTAGTATCATCTTCAACTCCTTATAATGGGGAACTATTGAATCCAATTTGTGACCAATATCTTGAACCAAGTGGATCACTCCCCTCTTAATGTAAAAGTAGAAAGAGGCCAAAGATCCCTAGTTTGCATGCATAAGCTAGTGAACGCTATTTCTACCACCACACAATGTCCAAAACCTCAATAATGACTCACTTTGGCCAAGTATCCTTGATAAAATACACAAAATAAAGTGTTTTTCCCCTTTCCCCTCCCTCTTAACATTTTCCTGACAATATACATGCCACTTTTCTCTAATATTTCTCCTATATCTTATGAGCTTGAATATGATGATCATGATCTTGAGGATGAAGGGGTTAAAATTGTACATCAAAACCCAAATAAATCTCAAGGTAATTCCCAAAGTTGATGTAAATAGTAGGGGATTCTAGTGGATGACATCAAACAAGAGAGTAAAGCATGTGATTAGGAGGTTATATAAATGTTGAAAATATAATTATTGAGTGGAAGGTCTATGCAAAAGTTATTTTAATTGATCAAATGTTACTCGTTGCATCTTGTCAACTCTTCATCTCTTCATGATGTTACTATGATGTGGATGGAAGTCTTGTTGCTGCTACATAACCAACTTGGAGTTGGCTCTGTTATGAGATCTTTCTCCTAGATCTCTTAGGGTGTTCACAACCCTAAACTAAGGTAAGTCACTCTCAACTTTACCTCCTCTTCAAGACTCAATCCCCCATCGAAATGCTTTTCATCTCCTTCTTGTTGAACCTACACAAATAGATTCATTTTACTCACTTATTCAATGTTTTCTGAACATTTCTTTCATTCTCTTCCCTAGCCAGACTATTACCAAGCTCGCCTAGGGTAAGATCTCCAAACTCTTTGTTGTTGCTTCTCCTACAGAAAACAAAAAGGAAACTATGCACACGGGCTCCTCTCGAGTTCCATTCCAACAAATGATTCTCACCATGTTTTCAGGAATCTCGAGGGGCCATTACTATTTACAACCCAAAACGGGTGAAGAACTATTAACTTGCAAAACAAAAAATAAAGTAACTAACCTACTTGCATGCAAAAGGAACCACAAAGAAACTTGATATCCACTAAACACACAACCTGCAACTTCTCATTACTGGAAACAAAAAAAAACAATACAATAATTTGCAAATCTCTAACTTTTCTGTAGCTTCTCTTCTTCTTCAATATCTACCCTCTAGAGCTCTAAAATAAAGGCTTGGGATGTTATTAATAACCATCCTCTCATAGGAAACAACCCTAATGATCCACTCATTCACAAGAATCTCTTTAGGAACCATTACACTAACCATACTGTCCATAAAAGACAAGATCTGCTTTTCACGGGCTATTACGACTGAATATTGTCGAGCAACAGTAAAGAAAATTGAGCTCCTGTGTTGGCCGAGCTGCTAGGCACCAGTGTAGGCCGAGATGCTAGGCACAAATGTAGGTTGAGCTGCTAGGCAGTGTAGGCCGAGTTGCTAGGCACCAGTGTAGACCGAGTGCCAATGATACCAAGAAGCTTATCCAAGGTTCTCGATGCCTTGTTTGGATTTCTAGAGGCTTACCAACTACCTCACACACACACACAACTAAAGGAAACAAACTAAGCAACCTATCTAGACATGGATTGACCTAGTCATATCCATCTTAGGGAAATAAAACAAATGACCTTCTAAGGTCCACACACACTCTCCTAACTTGGCTAGAGTCAGTACATGCTAGAAATAAGGAGCTAGGGGTTTGAGTTAGGTGTGCTCCTACACCATACTCCCCCAGACAAAAGAAAGGTTAATCCATCCTTGGATTGAGCATGTTTGGATCAATGCCCAACCTCTTGAAGTATGTTTCTCTAATCCAAGTAGCATCAACATCTTCTTTGCCATGTCATTTGACAAGGTGCTCCATATAGTCTTTGTTCCTAGTCTTCTTGTAGACCCTTGAGTCTAGTATATTTTTAGATGTCATAGATGAAGTAGGGGTTAATTTTAGATCTTGTACCTCTTGAAGGTTTTGATCAGCATCTTGAATTGTTCCTTTGTAAGCTATCAAATCTACAATGTTGAAAACCAGTGACAACCCAATGTCTTCAGGAAGCTCCACCTTGTATGCATTATTTCCATCCTTTGCAAGTATCTTACATGGACCTAGCCTCTTCATCTATAGCTTGTGAGGAATTCCTTTTTGCAGCCTATGTTTGTTCAAGTGTACCATCACAAAGTCTCCAATCTAAAACTGAACCTCCCTCTTTGATACATCCACCTTTTGCTTTACCCTTTCAACATTTTCACTCAAGTTCTTTCTCACACTTTCATGGACTTCCCTCATTGAATGAGAAAATTCCTCAACATATCCACTACCATGCATTCCTTCCTTCAATTCTCTAAGTTCAAAAATTCCTCTTGGGTGAAAGCCATAAAAAATTTCAAAAGGACTCTTACCAGTCGATTTGTTCACTATATCATTGTATTCATATTCAGCTTGTCCAATGAGTTGTTCCCATGCTTGACCATACTCCTTTGTGAGGCATCTCAGCAAGTTACCAAGACTCCTATTGACTACCTCTATTTGTCCATCTGTTTGTGGATGATAGGCAGATCCAAAAGACAAGTTAGTGCCCAACTTTTGCCATAAGGTCTTCCAAAAATGACTCATGAATTTGGTGTCCCTGTCTGAAACAATACTAAGTGGCAGTCCATGGATCCTCACCACTCCACTGAAAAACAATTGAGAAATGTTACAAGAATCATGAATAGTCTTGCAAGGTATGAAATGAGCCATCTTGCTAAATTTGTCTACAACAACATAAATATTGTCATACCCCTACCTTGTTCTTGGCAAATCAACTACAAAATCCATGCTTATGCATTCCCATGGTCTGGTTGGGATTGGAAGTGGATGGTAAAGACTTACATTGGAAGATGTGCCCTTTTCTTTTTGACACACTACACAACTCTCAACATACTGTCTAACATCTCTATTCATTCTAGGCCAAAAATAGAACCTAGTGACTAGCTCTTGAGTCTTACTACCTCCAAAATGACCACTAAGTGCTCCATTATGTTTTTATTGAATCAAATTCTCTCTCATAGACCCTTTATGAACACAAAGCTGACCTCCTTTAAACAATAAATCATTCTACAAAGTATATTAAAAAAACCCACCATGAAAGTTGTTTTTAAACTCTTTGCATACCTTGCAAATTTGGGCAAAATCTTCTTCAGCATATAGGTCTTTGAAGCTATCAATACCTATGCTTTGTAGCTGAACTTCTTGGACTGTGAGCAGCCTTCTGCTCAATGCATCAACAACCTTATTTTGTACTCCCTTTTTATGCTTGATATTGAAAGTGTAGGCTTGTAGATACTCCACCCACTTCATGTGTTTGCTGCTAAGTTTGTCTTGAGAGTTAAGGAAGCT
>MU223332.1:1682378-1692397 GCA_018584345.1 Thuja plicata
TCTTCTTGGACATAGTTAACTCTCTTTCCACCTCCTTGAGAAGTAGAACCTTTTTCAGGACACCTATAGGTAGGATGTCCTAGCTGATTGTAGTGGTAGCACTTCATGGTGGCAAAGTAGGATGCTCCTATTCCTTGATTGTTGCTGCTCCTCCCTCTCCAACTAGTGATAGAGCCTCTACCTCTGTTGAAACCTCCTCTATTTGAGTTTCCTTCCTGATTTTCAGTGAGCTTGTTCTCACTTTGCTGCCTTGAATATGATCCTCTTCCACCATACCCTCCTTGTCCTCTTCCTTCTCTACCTCTTCCTCTTCCTCTGAAGTTTGATTTTGATTTCTTTTTGTTCTTCTCTTCCACTTTCAATGCAAGTTGGAAACATTTATGGATGATTGTGGGAGTCCATAAACTGATTTCCTCTTAGATATTCCATTTTAGGCCTCCAAGATACCTAGCCACCTTGATAGTCTCATCCTCTTGGACTCTTGACCTCAAGCACAACTTCTGGAATTCTTCAGTATATGTAGCCACATCCAAATCTTTTTGCTTCAAACTCTGCCTCTTCTTGTGTAACTGGATTTCATAATCCTTGGGTAGGTATTGCTCCTTTACCTAGTTTAACATGGCCTTCCAATTTGAGATTGGATGCTTACCCATCTTCTCCCTCTCTTCTTGGAGGTATTTCCACCATGTTAATGTTGAACCTCTTAACCTTGACTTTGCAACTTTTACCTTCTGTGCTTCAGTTATGCCCTCACATTCAAAATGATTCTCAATACCTTCTATCCATTCCACAACTAGTTCACTGTCCATTTTTCCATTAAAGAATGAAATTCCTTCAAGAATTTTGCCTCATAGGGCTCTGAGAGCTTTTAGAAATGGCTCCTCACTCATTGGAGGGTCTGGTTCAGGTATTAAGTCTTCTTCATCAACTTTTTGCTTCCCTCTGCTGTTGCTGACTTCATCTCCATCTTTGCTTTTAGTTGCATCTACAACTTCTTGAAGTTTTACCTTCATCTCGTCCAGGGCTTCTTCTAGGAGTCTACTCCTTTCCCTTTGATCCGCTATCACTCTCTTCTGCTCATCTACTTCCTTTGCAAGCTCTGCATTGGTGACCATCTTGTTTTCACCTAGTGATACTGCTAGCTAGAACATTTACCACAAGCCCAATCAATTTAGGCTCTGATACCAATCTGATGTGGATGAAAGTCTTGTTGCTGCTACAAAACTAGCTTGGCTCTGTTCTAAGATCTTTCTCCTAGATCTCTTAGGGTGTTCACAACCCTAAACTGAGGTAAGTCCCTCTCAACTTTACCTCTTCTTCAAGACTCAGTCCCCTATCGAAATGTTTTCATCTCCTTCTTGCTGAACCTACACAAATATATTCATTCTACTCACTTATTCAATGTTTTCTGAACATTGCTTTCATTCTCTTCCCTTGTCGGACTATTACCAAGCTTGCCTACGGTAAGATCTCCAGACTCTTTATTGTTGCTTCTCCTACAGACAACAAAAAGGAAACTACGTACAAGGGCTCCTCTCGAGTTCCATTCCAACACATGATTCTCACCATGTTTTCAAGAATCTCGAGGGGTCATTACTGTTTACAACCCAGAATGGGTGAAGAACTAATAACTTGGAAAACAGAAAATAAAGTAACTAATCTACTTGCATGCAAAAGGAACCACAAAGAAACTTGATATCCACTAAACACACAACCTGCAACTTCTCATTACTGGAAACAAAACAAAACAATACAATAATCTGCAAATCTCTAACTTTCCTGTAGCTTTTCTTCTTCTTCAATCTCTACCCTCTAGAGCTCTAAAATGAAGGCTTGGGATGTTATTAATAACCATCCTCTCATAGGAAACAACCCTAATGGTCCACTCATTCGCAAGAATCTCTTCAGGAACCGTTACACTAACCATACTCTCCATAAAAGACAAGATCCACTTTTCACGGGCCGTTACGACTGAATATTGCAGAGCAACAGTAAAGCAAACTGAGCTCCCGTGTTGGCGAGCTGCTAGGCACCAGTGTAGGTCGAGCTGCTAGGCAGTGTAGGCCGAGTTGCTAGGCACCAGTGTAGGCCGAGTGCCAGTGATACCAAGAAGCTTATCCAAGGTTCTCGATGCCTTGGTTGGATTTCCAGAGGCTTACCAACTACCTCACACACACACACAACTAAAGGAAACCAACTAAGCAACCTATCTAGACATGGATTGACCTAGTCATATCCATCTTAGGGAAATAAAACAAATGACCTTCTAAGGTCCACACACACTCTCCTGACTTGGCTAGAGTCAGTACATGCCATAAATAAGGAGCTAGGGGTTTGAGTTAGGTGTGCTCCTGCACCATACTATTATAGTTGATTCATTGGTTTAAAAAAAGGTTTCAAGAAGAGCTATTGAGAGCCACTGTAAAATCTTAAAGTGGTCATTTTTAAAGGTTAAATAAAAATAAGATATAAAGGACCACCCTTGAAGAATGAAACAATAATCTAGGAGATAGACCATATAAAGGAGCAACTAGTTTTGAGGGATGAAATACTAGGGTAGCCAGAGAAGAACAATAACATTCATAGGATCTTTAAATTTAGCAAGGGAACCATCATCAATTGCTTGAATAACCTAAATTCCATTGGCAAAAAAATCAATAACTATCAAGAGTGGTCTTCAAAATATTTTGGCTCTCACCAAAGGTGGTAAAAAGGTTAAGGTCATTGTGAATACAAGAGATATTAGTTCTCATCTCCAAGCTCTTGAGGAGGAGTGAGAAGCCATAATTAGATTGTTGACCTTCGAACTAAGATATTCAAGTTTTGATAAAGAAAGATGAAGTTGTACTAATGACCATATATAGAACACAAAATCAAAATTGCAATCTTATCTAAAATAAATTAAATTAAATTAAATAATATGACATTTTTATTAAATGATAGATTAAATCTTAGATCAATAAATATACTTATAAAAATTAATTATATAATAAAATTACTCATCAAAATCATAAAAGTACAATAATATAAAACCCAAAAATAAATAAAATATGCACTTTAATTCTTTAAACTTAAGTCACATACACCAATGGTGAAGGAACCTCGTAAGGGGCTTCACCACTATCAATACAACTAGGAGCCTATACCTCTATAAAGAGTGCAGCTTGACATATTTGAATTTGAAGAAGAAGTGTTTATAGCAAATGGTAATACTATTGAAATGATACTTTTGGATTGTTTGAATGAAAAGTTGTCCAAACATCCCATAAGTAGCATAAAAAAGGCTAATGTTACTGTACTGTTATGCTTGATGGGAACTAAAGTTGTTACACCATGTTTTGTGCCCTAAGATAAGCTAATCCTCACACTCAGGACTCGTGCTCAACCACTGAGCATATCCTTGGGCTTGAATTCTTCATGGTTTACATTACTTGTACCATCCACTAAGAAATGCATTGTATTCTTTGCTTGAGAAAAAAGTATTAACATAAGTTGTAGCGTATAAGAAAGAAATCATTTTAAAAATGCCACTTTATTGAATAGCTAGCTAATCACAGGATTTTGTGTGTCTTCATGTGACCCTTTACTGCAGGAACAATATTTATGCACAATCTATGTTTGAAAGCTATCTGAAGTACTCAAGTGTCTTACACCTAATCCACATTACTAGTAGGCTTTGATATAAAGTACATACCTAGTGTATAACTTTTTTAATACACATTCAAATTTGAAGAGGTGGGTACAGTACAGTACCCAAAAAAGGCAGTTTTTCATGGACTTATTCTGTTTGGGGGCAATGACAACACACAAAGAAGTTTTTCAGATTAATAGAACGTGTTTTTAACCTCCTCCACCCAAAAAAGAAAGAGTCCTCAGGCAGTTGGAGTTCAGAATAGCAGAGCTATGTCAAATGCAGCTGCCATTGTAGGATTTTGTTTGTGGGTATTCATTTTTATGGTACCAGGCCTGAATGGAGATGAAGTTACATACGATGGTACTTCTCTGATTATCAATGGTCAAAGAAAACTACTCATTTCTGGATCAATTCACTATCCTCGGAGCACTCCTGAGGTGGGTATCAAAATAATCGTAGGAATTTCTCATCAGAAAATGTATATAAATTGTGTATTTGGTGGTTTTTGATTGAGGATGGATATTCAATGGTTTTTACAGATGTGGCCTGGGCTGATAGACAAGGCAAAAGAGGGAGGATTGGATTGCATTCAGACATACGTGTTCTGGAATATGCATGAGCCAGAGCAGGGAAAGGTAATTGATTTTAACTTCAATCTGTTTATAATATTTTGTTCATAAGTCTAATGTTATGTTTGTGTTTGTGATTGCAGTTTAATTTTAATGGCAGATTCGATTTGGTTTCATTTGTAAAGTTAATACACTCAAAAGGGCTGTATGTGAGTCTGAGAATTGGGCCATACATTGAATCAGAGTGGAATTATGGGTATGCCTCATATTCCCAATTTATAACTATGTGGATAATTTAACACCACTATGATTATATGTTAATCTGATGGTACATTTTCCATTTGTTTCCAGGGGATTTCCCTACTGGCTTCATGATATACCAGACATAATATTCAGAACAGATAATGAGCCATTCAAGGTACAGACTGCCTTTTTTTCCCTCATTTACAGAGATCATTTTTTCATCTCTTTAACAGAGCCCTTTCAATTTATGAGAATTTCAAATAGCTTCTTGTATGATACATGAATTGCTACTGTGTTTTGTGAATTCAGCGTGAGATGGAAAGATTCACAACAATGATTGTAAACATGATGAAAGCAGAAAGTCTTTTTGCTTCCCAAGGAGGACCCATTATCATCACCCAGGTGTGTATTCTCTGTAACTATGTATTAGTTTTCTAACAATTGCTTAAAGGCAATCCCCATTATCATTACCCAAGTGGATTTTCTCTGCAACTGTGTATTAATTAATTTTCTAAGAACTGCTTAAAGTCAATCCTCGTCATTATCACCCAAGTTTGTTTTCTCTGCAACTGTATATCAATTTTTTAAGAACTAATTTAACTTCAATGTTATGAAGAAAACATTAATTTAAAAGGGCTGTTTAAAGGCAAACTCTATAACTCTCTATTAATTTTCTAACAACTCTGCTTGAAGTCAATGGTAAATACAAAATTCCCATCATCATTACCCAAATGTGTATTCTCTGCAACTCTGTATTGATTTTCTAAGAACTGCTTAACGTCAGTGATATGCAGAGAATATTGATTTAAAAGAAACTGTACAAATGCAAACCAACATAAAAAATACCTCGGGAAACATGATCACTACTACAGTTATTACCCACAACTTTGTTTTTACTTTCATTGCGTTAGAAAGATTCCATGGCACAAAGGGATACAGTTGTCTCTCTGTGCTGGATGATTAAGAAATGTTACCTAAACCATTTTTAAACTTATATAGCAGTAAGTCATAATGGCAGTAACTATCTTCTTAACTTTGAGAACCCTTTTTTCTGTGTTTTTTCCCTCGGGGATTTCACATGATAATGAGGGGAAGTATCTTCATTGAGTTAGGTTTCTTGTTTAGGGTTTGATCTGGTGTCTTGAAATGCAAAAAGCCCTTTTGGTGTGGTCAAAACGACTCTATCACTCACGAGAAATTTACCTTCCAACCACTTCTGTCACACAGCAAAAAGACGTTCATTATCATCTAACATACTTTCGAACTCTGCTGGATTGCCGAATATTGTCTGTCATGATCAAGTGATGAGACCTCCATCTTCAAAGTCATTAGTTGTACACAACATTTGTATTTTTATTTATTTATTTATTTTCCATTTTCAACCATGAGTTTGAAAATAAAGGGAACATGTATGTTTAAAGTAGTTTAAAATATTTTTTTTTAAAAATGAAATAGTTGTATAATGTTTTCGTAAAATATTTTTTTAAAATATTAATGTTTTAGAGAAAGTAAGTTCAAAACTTTATATTATTTGAAAAGATAAGCGCATATTAACAAATTAATAGCAAGAGGTAGATCATGGTCATTGAATTTGGAGCCCCACCCAACATATGGAAAATTTTGCCATCTAACATTGATTCCCATCATGCATTTATATTGTTCATTTCATTCCACCCCTCTTGCTCCACACACTATTGGCTATCTCTTGATACGGTGAGATAGCCAAAGTGAAGCAATTATATTTTTTTCCCCCTCCATTGAAGTACAATCATATCACTAATAAGACACACATAAAAATGGTAGTCAAATAGAGGAGACCATCTTGCATAGTGTGAGAGCGCATCAATGAGATGTTCTTGTGACCTCACTTTTGGCCCCATGCGTAAGGATGGTTATAAGGTCAAACATGTGGTAGTGAAAGTAAGCAGAATATAATCAACTTTGCAAGGTGTATTGCCCTCTTGATCCAACATAATGTGGAGACATGCTACCTCCAAAGTTGCCTTGTGGTCTTATATTTGAAATTTGAAGAAAAACATTTAAGGTAACCATTATTTTAGTATAAGTAAAGAACTACTTAGCAACTACTATGTTAGAAGATGCTCTTTAATATCAAATAGAAAAAATCTCTCCTTTAAAAAAACATACCAAATCAATGTGAACCTTAGAGGAAGCAGGGTTAGTCCCTTAAAGAAGATTATGTTAAAAAGGCTTAGGTTAAAAGGGTTTGAAGAAATCACAAATCTATGAACAAGCAAACAAAGCTTCTTTTACAAAATCAAACAAATGCCTACTGGTCTATGTCTATCTAACTAAATGATACTTGGGATTTAACCCTTCTAAGTGGATTAAATGTTGCCCACAGATAAGTCTCAAGGTAGAGAATAGACTAAGCAAAGTGGATGATCTTGTGTTCAAAATTTGTGTTCTTGATAATTAAAATGTTGATGGAAGTGCTCCAATGTGTGCTCGCACAAACTCTACTTAGGACTCTACTTGTCCTAGTCTTCTTAGGATCCCAATCTCACTTCTAGGACCCCAATAGTCTTAAGTCTCCAAGCCTAAGACTATCCTAACTCAACTCCAAGAGTTAGTCTCCTTGTGCTTAACCTTGAAGGATTTCCAATCAATAAAATTACTTCCAAACTTCACTCTTTCTTGGATGATTCCAAGTACAAACTCTTCATAATGACTTCACCAGTTTTGCAAGGGTTGTGTCCACCATAAAAACATTCCTTTGACATCCTTCCAAATCCATTGGAATGGGTCTTCAAACTCCAATTAGTTGAGTCCAAGATCAACTCTTCTTTTGGTCCTATTAGGCCTAATTGCACAATTAGCCCTATCCAGAGGGTTTTTCTGGATTCTTTCCTAAAACTTCCAAATAACCCCAAAAACTAACTTGAGACTCGGATACCCTTTTCCAAGACCTTGAATATTTTTGAGGTCTTAGGCTCCTAGGTCATCCGTATAGTAGTATCCTATAATATAGGGCAAATAGGGCTATTTTAGTTCATAATATGCAACCCACTGATTTCTACCTAGAAATCTATCTAGATGGATTGGCAAAGACCTAAGCTCTTTGTTAGGGATCTATAGGACCTTAGGGCCTGTTTGTTTCGCGGAATTTGTGCATACTGGAATTGCCAATTCTGGAATTGAATCCATTCTAGAATTCTGCTATTCTCAAAATGAATTCTAGAATATGGGCTTGTCCTGTTTGGTTCACCTGGAAGATGACTGAGAAGATACAGATTCTATGTTTGGCTCCACAAAACTGAAATTAGAATTGGAATTTTGTTTTTGCACACATACACATACACACGTGTGTGTGTGTATACACACACACGCGCGTGTATATACACACATACACACATATATACACATGTGTATGTATATTTACACACACATGTGTATATATACACATATGTGTGTATATATGCACATGTATATACACACATGTATATATACACATGTGTGTATATACACACATGTGTGTATACACACATGTGTATATATACACACATGTATATACACACACACATGTGTATATACACTATACACACACATATATACACACACACACACATATATATACACACATACACATGTGTGTATATATACACATACACACACATATATATACACATACATATAGGTATATAAACATGTATACACACACACACATATGTATATATATACATACACATGGTTTGAATCTCTCAAACACTCCCTTGTAGATGCACTCAAATTTCTCCGTGTCATACACCTAATCGGACACTTATTGCTCGCTTAGGGCATGACTTTAAAATTAGCAAACTGGCTCTCCAAACCTCCTACTTGAGTATTTACACTATACAGAGGCTCCCCTACAAGATTTATCTAGGCCATGGTGATTTCCACGGTCAGATTCTATGGGGGAGCCATGAAACCAAAAACCACTCCGTCTCCTACATCAACTATACTAGTTTCAAAATAATTTACAAAACCTATCTACTCTACTCAAAATAACTTTGCCACTGAATGAAAAACTATTAGAACTGTCTTCACAACATAGATCCAACACTGGAACAAGTTGTTCAATCCATTCAAACACTTCCTCACTCAAAACAAGTCGACTGTTACAGAAAACCAGAACACAGAACTTCTATTCACTTCAAAAATTACAATTTCTCCCACTATCCCTAGGGAAATGGGATCTTCCTTGCCTTAACATGTCATGCCCATCATTATAGGCCATTATGACAACTACCCATAATGTTTCCTCGAAGGGAATCCAATTTTGTCATTTGTTATCATGCAACATTAAAAGTTGCTAAGCAACTTTATGACAACGTTTGCATCTTCTTGCATAGTTATGATTGTGGGTCTCAATTCGACCTAGAATGGTGTAGAATGAATCTAGGAACCATTTTAGGCACTATACTACCCTCTCCCAAGCCTTAAAGGATTTTAGACACTTTTGAACCCATTTTCCCACCTTAAGCCTAAAAAAGCACTAACTACTAGAAAGCAATAAAAACTAGATTAGATTGAGCACTAACTACTAATCCATCTAGTTACACACTTTGCAAGACCTTCTAAGCTCAAAATGAAAAGCTACTGACTTGGCTAGGGTCAGTACAAGCCAAAATTGTAATTGGTTGGGAGGTCACCTAGGTGCTCCTGCACCATCCTCCCCAAATGAAAAGACTTCAATCCACCATTGGATTAAGTAAGTTGGAATCCACTCCCCACTTCTTGAATTCAGTCTCCTTGACCCAAGTTGCCTCTGCATCTTCTTTTCCATACCACTTAACCAAGTGTTCATAATAGGTTCTCTGTCTGGTCTTCTTATAGGCCCTGGAGTCAAGTATCTTTTCTGCCTTCTGAGGTGGAGTAGGGGTCAAATTCAGGTCTTCTACCTCCTGTATGACCTCTGTAAGGCTCTGGCCCGGATCTGGGGATGGTCCTTTGTACAAAACCAAATCTGCCACATTGAACGCCGGAGATAAACCATTTTCTTCTGGTAGCTCCACCTTGTATGCATTGGTGCCATATTTGGCCAGTATAGTACATGGGCTAATTCTTCTCATTTGTAACTTATGGGGCACTCCTTTCTGCAATCTTGCCTTGTTGAGATATACCATCACTAGATCCCCAACTTGGAATTGGACATCCCTTTTTCTCTCATCCACCTTGCTCTTTATCTTCTCTGTATTTTCAGTCAATGTCTTTCTGACTGTCTCATGCACTTCTTGCATAGAATGTGCAAAATCTTCTGCATAGCCACTACCCTTGGCTCCATCCTTCCGATCTGTGAGCTCAAATACGCCTCTAGGGTGTAGGCCATTAACTATTTCAAAAGGACTCTTACCAGTAGTCCTATTCACAGTGTCATTATAAGCATACTCTACCTGCCCAATGAGTTGGTCCCAAACTTGACCACACTCCTTAGTTAAACACCTTAGGAGTGTTGATGATATGTAGCTTCAGTCAGATAAAATCTATGAGATAGATTGATTAAACTAATGACATAATTATATTGTTAATGTTTGTATCTTTGATCATATAAATAAATATTATATTATGAG
>MU223332.1:1695015-1711209 GCA_018584345.1 Thuja plicata
ATTAATATCGGTTATTAAACAGTGCATATAATGTAGAGTCACGTTCACAATGGAACGTGACTCCACATGGAGTCATGTTCCATTGTGGACGTGACTCCACGGTAATATATATAATCCCATTGCAAACGCAGACCAGTACATAACAACGACACATAATAAATTTGTATATGTATTAAGGAGAAATTTTAAAGGAGTTAACAATCTTAATTTAATTTAACAAGGAGGTTACCAAGACTCCTATTAACTACTTTAGTTTGACCATCAGTCTAAGGATGGTATGCAGACCCAAAAGTTAAATTGGTTCCTAACTTTTTCCATAGGGTCTTCCAAAAGTGACTCATGAACTTGGTATCTCTATTTGACACTATGCTCAATGGTAACCCATGCATTATGACCACCTCCTTGAAGAATAGGTGAGCTATTTGACTAGCATCATGGACTGTCTTGCAGGGTACAAAGTATGCCATCTTATTGAATCTATCCACAATAACATAAATGTTATCCATTCCTTGTTTGGTCTTTGGTAATCCTACTACAAAATCCATGCTCAAACATTCACATGGTCTACTTGGGATGGGAAGAGGTTGGTAAAGGCCTGCATTGGAAGATGTACCTTTTGCTTTCTGACATATAACACAACTTTCTACATACTTCCTAACGTCCAAATTCATCTTAGGCCAAAAGTAAAACCTCTGAACTAATTCTTGGGTCTTATTTACACAGAATGCCCACTAAGTGCACCATTGTCCTTCTCTTGAATCAGATTTTCTCTTATAGACCCTCTAGGAACACATAATTGACTTCCTTTAAAAAAAAGATCACTCTGCAAAGTATATTCAAAGAATTCACTATGAAAATGATTCTTGTATTCTTGACATAGCTTATAGATGTCTGCAAAGTCTTCATCTTCTCCATATAGGTCTTTGAAGTTGTCAATACCCATGCTCTACAGGTGTATCTCTTGTACTGTCAGGGCTCTTCTACTTAGGGCATCTGCTACCTAATTCTACAATCCCTTCTTGTGCCTAATGTTGAAGGTATAGGCATGCATGTATTCTACCCACTTCATATGTTTATGACTGAGCTTATCTTGTGAATTCAGGAAACTCAGTGCTTGGTTGTCTGAAAAGACTACAAACTCCTTTGGAAGCAAGTAGTGCCTCCACTTCCTCAGTGCTTGGACTAGAGCATACATCTCTAGGTCATAAGAAGAGTACTTCTTCTTGGCTTCACTTAATTTTTCAGAGTGGAAAGCCACTGGTTCCTCTTGGCTCAAGACAACACCAATAGCTACATTGCTAGCATCACATTCCACTGTGAATAGCTTCTCAAAGCTAGGCAAAATCAAGATTGGTTGAGTAGAAATCTTCTTCTTCAATAACTCAAATCCATGGTTAGCTTGCTCATTCCACACAAACTTGGTTTTCATCCCACCTTTGATAGTATCTAACATAGGAGCACAAATTGCACTGAATTGCTTTATGAACTTCCTATAATATTGTGCTAAGCCATGAAAACTTCTTACCTCAGTTGATGTTCTTGGAGTAGGCTAATTGAGAATGACTTCCACCTTGCTTGGATCCATTTTTAGATTGCCTTGAGATAGCACAAACCCAAGGTACACTAGCTCTTGTTTCATGAATTCACATTTCTCCAAGTTTATCATCAACTTCTCCTCATGTAGCTTCTTGAAAACTATTCGCAGATGTCTGAGGTGTTCGTCTTTTGTCTTAATAGAGATGAGTATATCATCTAAGTATACTACCACAAATTTGCCTATGTAGTCTTTAAGGACTTCATTCATTAATCTCATGAATGTGGATGGGGCATTCGATAGCCCAAATGACATTACAAGCCACTCATACAGTCCTTTTGTGGTTTTGAAGCCTGTTTTCCATTCATCCTCTTCATTAACTCTGATTTGGTGGTATCCACTCTTCAAGTCGATTTTTTGTGAAAATTTTGGCTTCTCCTAGACAATCCATTAGGTCTTCTATCCTAGGTATAGGGAACCTCTACCTAATGGTTATTTTGTTTATTGCTCTTGAGTTAGTACATAGCCTCCAAGCTCCCCCCTTTTTGGGTGCTAAGACAGTGGGTACAACACAAGGACTAATGCTTTCCCTAATGAGACCTTGGCTTAGGAATTCTTGGATTTGTCTAGCTATTTCCTCATTTTGTTGAGGAGTCATTTAATAGGCTGCCTTATTAGGAAGGTTAGATCATGGGATAAAGTCTATTTGATGACTTACAACTCTCTTAGGGGGTAGGGTTGATGGTTTTCCATCACTTACAATGCCTTCATACTTCTGTAACATCTCCTGCACTTCCTTTGGTAATTCTATCTCCTTGGTTGTTTTGTCTGCAATTTCTTCTCTTGGCTTCAACACAAGTGCAAAAACAACTCCCTCTCCCTCTTCTAAGGCTTCTAAGAACTCCTTCTCACTGGCCATAAAGACATTGGGGACAAATGAATTCATCTCTCCATCCTCTAACAGTGACTGTATTTTGAATGTCACATTGTCCTTCTTGAAAGAATATGAATTCTTTGCTCCATCATGCATGACATGTCTATCAAATTGTCATGGTCTACCTAGGAGTAGGTGACATGCATCCATAGGTAGGACATCACATAACACTTTGTCCTTATATCTCCCAATTTAAAACTACACCCAAGCTTGTTCATTGACAAGGACATGTTGTCCTTTGTTCAACCAAGTAACTTTATATGGATTGGTGTGGGGTATTCTTTTCATCTTCAACTTGTTGACTGCTTCCTCTGACACTATATTTTCAGTAGACCCTGAGTCTATGATGACTCTACAAACTTTACCCATCATCTTGCATTTCACTCTAAACAGTGATCTCCTTTGACTAGGCTCCTCTTTCACTGGCTCCTTAATCAAAGTTCTCCTCATCATTAAGTTCTCACATTCCTCTAACTCTAAGGGTACTTCAGGGTGTTTACCTCCACCACTAGTGTCTTCTTGAACATAGTTTACCCTTTTATCACTTCCTTGGGAAGTAGTGCCTTTCTCTGGACATCTATATGCCAGGTGTCCCATCTAGTTGCAGTGGTAACATTTCATATTTGCAAAGTAGTTACCCCTACCTTGGCTACTGTTTCTTCCTCTACTATTAGAGTTCCTTCCTCTATTTGAATTACCTCTATTTGGAGCCTCCTTCTTATTGCTCAGTAAGCTTGGTCTCTCCTTGACTCTTTGGTTCAGAACTCCTTCCACCATATCCACGTCTCTGTCCTTTATTGTCTCTTCCCTTACCTCTACCTTTGGTGGCGCTTGAATCTTGTTTCTTCCTTAGCTTCTCTTCTAGCTTGATTGCAATTTGGTGGCACTTCTAAATAGTATTAGGAGTCAAGAGACTCATTTCATCTTATATGGTCCACTTAAGACCATTAAGGTATCTAGCTACCTTCACTTTCTGATCTTTTGCAACTCTAGACCTCATGCAAAACCTTTGAAACTCTTCAGTGTAAGAGTTCACATCCAAGTCTTTCTGCCTTAGAATTTGTCTTCTTTTATGCAATTGGATTTCATAATCCTCAGGGACATAAGCATCTCTGACCTTTGCAACCATAGCCTTCCATGTAGCAATGGGCTTCTTTCTTTCCTTCTCTCTCTCATCTTAGATAAACTTCCACCAAGTGAGTGCGGACCCTCTTAGTCTGGCTTTAGCAACTTTCACCTTTTGAGCCTCAGTTATGCCATCACACTCAAAGTGATTTTCTAGTCCTTCTATCCAATATAGGACTACCTCTAGTTCCATCTTTCCACTAAAGATAGGAACTCCTTCTAGTGCTTTACCACTCATAGCCATAATGCTTTCAAGAATGGTTCCTCAGTAAGGACAGGGTCAGCTTCAGGTACTTCATCATCTATGGCAATCTCCTTGCCTTTCCCTTCAACCTTATCCTTCACTTCTTTTGTCTTTTCTTCCACTCGGTCCACTTGGTCCACTTTGTGTTCCAATTGTGCTAACCTCTCTCTGAGCAATATATTTTCTTCTTCTTTCTCATCTACCTTCTTCGCCATCTCTACATTTTCCACCATTGTAGACTCACCTACTGACTCTGCTGGTTGGAACATTCACCACAAGCCTGATCAAACAGGCTCTGATACCAATTTGACGGAAGTGCTCCAAGGTGTGCTCGCACAAACTCTACTTAGGAATCTATTTTTCTAGTCTTCTTAGGATCCCAATCTCACTTCTAGGACCCCAATAGTCTTAAGTCTCCAAGCCCAAGACTATCCTAACTCAACTCTAAGAGTTAGTCTCCTTGTGCTTAACCTTGAAGGATTCCAATCAATAAAATTACTTCCAAACTTCACTCTTTCTTGGATGATTCCAAGTACAAACTCTTCATAATGACTTCACCAGTGTTGCAAGGGTTGTGTCCACCATAAAAACATTCCTTTGACATCCTTCCAAATCCATTGGAATGGGTCTTCAAACTCCAATCAGTCGAGTCCAAGATCAACTCTTCTTTTGTTCCTATTAGGCCTAATTGCACAATTAGCCCTATCCAGAGGGTTTTTCTGGATTTTTTCCTAAAACTTCCAAATAACCCCAAAAATTAACTTGAGACTTGGATACCCTTTTCCAAGACCTTGAATATTTTTGAGGTCTTAGGATCCTAGGTCATCCGTATAGTAGTATCCTGTAATATAGGGAAAATAGGGCTATTTTGGTTCATAATATGCAGTCCACTGATTTCTACCTAGAAATCTATCTAGATGGATTGGCAAAGACCTAAGCTCTCTGTTATGGATCTATAGGACCTTAAGGCTTCTGAAACCACACTTGGTTTGAATCTCTCAAACACTCCCTTGCACATGCACTCAAATTTCTCCCTGTCATAAACCTAACCGAACACTCATTGCTCGCCTAGGGCATGACTTTAAAATAGAAAATTGGCTCTCCAAACCCCCTACTTGAGTATTTACACTATACAGAGGCTCCCTTGCAAGATTTATCCAGGCCATGGTGATTTCCACGGCCAGATTCTATGGGGGAGCCATGAAACCAAAAACCACTCCGTTTCCTACAACAACTATACTAGTTTCAAAATAATTTACAAAACCTATCTACTCTACTCAAAATAACTTTGCCACTAAATGAAAAAATCTTAGAACTATCTTCACAACACGTATCCAATACTGGAACAAGCTGTTCAATCCATTCAAACACTTCCTCACTCAAAACAAGTCGACTGTAACAGAACCAGAACACAAACTTCTATTCACTTCAAAATTTACACTTTCTCCCACTATCCCTCGGGAAATGGGATCTTCCTTGCCTTAACATGTCATGCCCATCATTATAGGCCATTATGGAAACTACCCATAATGTTTCCTTGAAGGGAATCCATTTTTGTCATTTGTTGTCATGCAACATTAAAAGTTGCTAAGCAACTTTATGACAACGTTTGCAACTTCTTGCATAGTTATGATTGTGGGTCTCAATTCGACCTGGAATGGTGTAGAACGAATCAAGGAACCATTTTAGGCACTATACTACCCTCTCCCAAGCCTTAAAGGATTTTAGACACTTCTGAACCCATTTTCCAACCTTAGGCCTAAACAAGCACTAACTACTAGAAAGAAATAAAAACTAGATTGGATTGAGCACTAACTACTAATCTATCTAGTTACACACTTTGCAAGACCTTCTAAGGTCAAAATAAAAATCTACTGACTTGTCTAGGGTCAGTACAAGCCAAAATTGTAACAAGATTTGGAGGTTGCCTAGGTGCTCCTGCACCAAATGTCCTACTCCAAGCCTAAGTGAAGAATGAGGAGACCAAGTATTACTCAAGTTTTATATCATAGAAAAGTGGAGGAAAGTCATTTATATATTTAGTTAGGAGTGTAATTGTCAATTGAAGTTTCAACATATCATTTCATATCTCTTCACAAAGGATGATTAGATTGCATTATAATTGTGTGTTGCAAATGAGGGTACACAACATCAAGAATCTCATGAAAACACTTTGGTCTTGATTGTTCAAAAGAAATGTTCCTTAGATTTAGGTCATAAGAGCTAGAGCAATTAGCCTTATGAAAATATCCTAAATAATTTTACTGTGATGTCTAAAAAAATTAAGTGCATGGATTCAAGGAACCTAACCCAAAAAAACATGTAAGGTGATAATTTGAGAGCACTACCAAGATTGTTGATTGACTGATAACCCATCATGAAATCAATTATCATTCCATAATATTCATCGTTTCATAGCCTCCCAAGGTTCCAAATGCTCTTGGAAATAAAAATTTCCCACAATCTTACTAAAGGATGCTTGAAGCACAATAATATGTTCAACTAGTGAGTCAACCCCCATTCTTTCTTATCGTGTCATAAAAAGTGTGGGGCATATGATCTTAGCAACCCAATGGGTTTGATATAATTCAATTAGATTGAAAGCCTCTAATCTCAAATTGAAACCTCCTATGTGGAGCCCTTGGCATGGTCACATCTATTCCTATCAAAATCATAACAATAATATAAATTTTTCATATTTTAGTAATAGTTTTATTATTTTTGTTTACTTTTCAATTAATTTTTTATATTTCCACTTTATTTTTTGGGAAAAATATTATTTTTTGTAACACAAATTGAACTGCAAATAAAATATGTCCATGATTCTTGGACATAGATCATTAATTCCAATATTTGGTGTAATTTTCGTTTTAATAATTTGCATTGAGTGTGTGCACTTTGGTGTAATATTCTTTTTAATAATTTGCATTGAGTGTGTGCACATGTGCGCGCACGTGTGTGTGTGTGTGTGTGTGTGTGTGTGTGTGTGTGTGTGCGCGCGCGCATGCGTGTGTGCGCATGTGTGGGTGTGTGTGTTATTATATGGAGCCTAATCAGACTCAGAGGTTAATTTTTCCACACTTTTGTTGGCATAGTTTCCCCTTAGATTTTTCAACGGGGGTTTGGAGGCAGCGCCCCCAAGATGGGGTCAAGGGGTAGCACCCCAAGATGGGGTTAAGGGGCAGCGCCCCTCATGAAGCCAAACATGACTTTTATTATTGTTCAAAGGCATCAGGAGTTATTTTTGTATTGGCTAACATATTCTAACCCTAATTTTGTAACTGACGTAAGTCTTGATAAATGGCCTAGGGTTAGGGCTTTTTTTATAAGAGAATTTGATAGCTTCTTGCATCGGTATTGAGTTGCAAGGGATTGCTAGTTGTAATCGGTTGAAATTGTTGTGTAGTAATATTGGACTCTCTGTTTGGTGGACGTAGCCCATGATTGGGTGAACCACGTTAAATTTTGTGTCGCATTATTGTGTGTGTTTTATTCCTCTATTTTATTGGTCGTATACGCATTTAGCTGTTAAGATATAGATATCTTCTAATCCTAACAGTGTGGGTGTGGGCGTGTGTGCAGGTGTGTGCACATTTGTAAGTGCACGAGCGTGCGTGTGCCTATGCGTGTGCGCGTGTGTGCATGTATGTGTGTGTGCGCGCGCGCGCGTGTGTGCGTGCGTGTGCACGCATGTACATGCATGCATGTGTGGGTGTGCATGTGCGCGCGCGCACGTGTGTGTATAAGGAAATTGCATTAGTAAAAAAGAATCAGTCATTTCAAGACTATAAAAACATTGTTTATTCATTATCAATAAATCTTGACATCAAAGAAAAATAAGCATTGGGTCCTAAAGTATCATAGCCTTCGATTTATGAATATATTCAAATTAATATGGGAATTATTTTCTATTGAGATCTTGGGGATTGCCTTCAAATACACAATAATATTAAAGAAAATTTATTTAAAAGGTAAAGAAGGAATATTTTTCACAAACAACAAACTGAGGGAGAAGGTACTAGCAAGTTCATGAGAAAGAAACTAACCAAGGAATCCTCCTCACAAGCCAACAAAAAAGGGCACTACAAAGATGCAAACATGTGATGTAAAGTTCATAAGAATCCTTGGCATAACTCTAATAAGTCAAGCAACCAAAATCCTAATAATTAGAACAAAGCGATTGGAGACCAAACTTGATTTTTTTACCATGCATGCTTTTGAGAAGAAGGATGGTGTTAGATGATTTAGCTTTTTCCATATATAATATATGCCTCTACGAAAGTCTCACCCCATGTAGATGAGAATGCCTATTCCATTCACAAATTTGGGTAAGTGAAAATGACTTAGATTTCATTATCGATAGTGGAAATCAAAAGAATTTGATAAATGTTGATATTTTTAAGAGATTGAACTTGTAGACAACATTGCATCCATACCCATACTCCATGGAGTGGGTGAGCCAAGGGCAAGATATTTTGGTTAATAAAGAGTGTCATTCCTTATTTCATTAAACCAATAAAAATGGAGATTTATGAAGTGGCACCTCTAAGTGTCTATGATGCAAATTGTTGGGGCAACCATATATGTATAATCTCCCAACATTATTGATTACATACCATGTAGTGTCATTATTAGATTATGGATGAACCAAAATATTAATTATCATGTTTTTAATTTTTAAATATCAAATGCCAAGGTTATATTTTACAAATCATGTATCCTTGATTAGTGCAAAATAGGGTTAGATTTGATTACTCAAGCTAGAACATTTATACTACTAATGGTTCTTCTTAAGAGGGTAATATCAGTTCTAGCAACCAATCATACCAAAACAACCACTACAATTCCACAACAAAAGAAAATGGGTCAAATAGTGTTAGGGTATCAAAATATTTTCAAATCACTAGTAAGATTATCAAAGCATCGAATTGACCTAATTATAATGTAATTACTGAATGTGACATTATATAGAAGGTTGGTCTTGGATAAGGATGGTATCAAGAAAAAAATTTATTTATTAATTCAAAAGGACACATTCCACCATGTAGAAACTCGATTGTTCTTGCTAAAAAGAATAGAACATGGTGACTCTATATTGATTATTGAGTTGTAATCAAGATCACAATAGTATCTGAATCCTCAAATTGATGATCCATTGGACCAACTTAGGGGGCTAATTTTCACCAAAAATGATGTGAAATTTGGGTGCCACCAAGTTCTAATTGATTTATTAGATGTGTAGAGGATTACTTTTAGATCCAAAGATATTTTATTTAAATAGCTAGCCATGTCTTTTGGGAAAATAAAAACACCTACCGCCTTCATAAGATTGATTAATGATGTACTTGGATCATTCACTTTGGATGGCATAGCCATCTTTAGCAAAACATGGGAGGATAATTTGCACTTAAGCTCCTAATAGATAAAACATGTCAAGAAGAAGAAAGTTGAAAGATTTGGCCATTCAAGTAGTAGCCCCGACCATCACAACTACAAAAAAGGAAAAAGTCAAGGAGATATAGACAAAGGAACTCTAGATAAAGAAAAGAATAGATAAACTCATGTTGGAGAAACTAGAGGTCACACAACATGTAAAGGTGGAAATCATATAGGCAACAAATAAAACTTACTAATAGTTGTGGGATGAAGAAGAAAATTATCAAACAACTTCTTCAAAGTAGTTCTCTCAGTCTCCCCGGACGGATACACCCTCCTCCTCAATAGTATCTTCTATGCAACCTATTAAGGATTTCTTGGCCAAGAAACAACAAATTCAATCAATAACATCTTCACAAATTCTCTAACTACCACTAACATGGACACACATGAATATATGGAGCATCTCTCCTTTGTATAAATTTCAAATAGGATACATCTTCCACTAGACAACCTAGGATGAAATACTTAGGAAGCATGTGGAAAGTTAAGACCAACTAGAAGGAATGGTGAATGAGCTACAAGACATGTTCCCTCACCTCAAAGGGCACCCATCACAATCACCTTGGATGCAATTGAGGATGTTAATAGATGAGGTACTTAAGGATCCTTCCCTATAAAAGAACACTATCAAAAAAAAATATAGGTAGAATTTCAAAAAAGAAAAGATCATGGATGAGGAAAGGAAAATGTGTGTTTCTTCCTGACCAATACTAGAGAATCCCATCAACATAAAAATAAAGGAAAACTAAATAATTTATACCAATATTGCTTGTAGTGCCTAACCATTGTGGCCCTAACAAAGGCTCAAATGGACAATTTAGAGCTCTAGATTATCCAATTATCTCAATAATATGATGTTATGACATATTTAAGTGGCCAAGTAGGAGTAGGCATTGAGAAACTACATGATAGGTATCAACAACTATAAGAAAAAAGGGATACAACTTGGAACAAGTTCCGCCAATTCAGAGAGTTTATCACTATAACCTGATGGATCTCATAAGTGTTGGCATCCTAAAAGAGGCCCAAAATTTCTCACTTTACATTCATATCCCCATAACAATCCTAGAAGTAGAAAAACAAATGGTGCAACTACAAATTAACATCAATCGACTTTAGCAGAAAAGAAATAGTAAGATAATAACTTTAACAACCTTCAAAACATCTACAAAGATATTCTTTCAACATGACAAGGTTGACTTAAGGACAATTCAAGGTTTTCAAGGGGGTGATGTTGGTAGGGAAAAGAGCACAAACAAAAATCTGGAGAACTTGCCTCATCTTACCGCATGAATTTTGTGAAAGGTAATCTTTGGAACATAGAATTTAATCTAGTAATACTATATAAGGGACACACCCTATGTAATAGATATAAATATGTTCACCATTAACACTGTGAATAGTAAGGAAAATATGAGAGATAAGATATAGATGAAAAAGAATACGTAATGGAGTGTATATATGAATATAAGGATTTATAACATGTGAACTAGAAATCACTAAAATATAAATCGGTAAACAGTAGGTTCACCAAAATGTAATGTAGGGAGAAGGGATTCACTAGTTTAATCTGTAAACCAGGAATCAAACCCAATCCCACAAACTAAATTGGAGAACAAAACCAATAGGCCCAACTATAATCCATTGGGAGAGCTGGGAACAATGGTTGATTGTTCTCTTTTGTGTTTTGATTAATTTGGATGTGATTGGAAAGTGGAAATGCAAGAATTGGGTTGAAAGGTGCAAAATTGGCAACCATCAACATAAACTGACAAATGTAGATCTCATAATCAACTATGATGTGTAGAACTGGAAAGGGGATGTAGAGATAAATGTGTGCCTAAACTTTGAGCTCAAAAGGTTGAACACTTTATAGGCATTATAGTCCTCCAAGTGTCCCAAGTTTAGAACAAAATTCAAATTGGTCTTAGGAGCCTCCAAACTATTGTCGAATCAACTTTCGAGCCAAATTACTAGGACCATGCTGCAAGGTGCCCTAGTCCTAGGGGACTATGGTCCTATGTGCCTGAGTCCCTATGATGAATAATGCCAAATTGTTTATATTTCTATCTTCAATATGCTCTGTCACTCTCAAACTAGATTTGAAACCTTTTTTAGACATGTATCTGACACAAGAAGTGAAAAATGGTGTTGGGTGGTATAGGATATTGGCTAATTCAAACCCTAGATTGGGAATCAACCCTACAACAATGATTACATGAAAAGAAGATTTCAAATTTGAAGGAAATGCTTGAATTGAAATTATTATACCCTTGATTGATGATTCAATCCTCTTAGGATAAGTCCTCCAAATGTTAATGCACTAACATGATGAATCGACAAAAAATTAATCGTAAACACATAATTGAAGATGCCTTGTTGTATCTTGATGCTCTTTGAATCCGATTCCTCTTGATACTTGAATATTTGCTCTTGTGATGAGCTTGGAGATGTGTTGTGAATGTGATCTATGAAATGAACTAGGAGTTTTTCTTTATATAGGGTCCTCAATATATTTTTGCATTTAGGCCAACCTACAACAATCATACTCTCATATATCAAGGCTAGATGTAGGAATATCAAGGCCTACACATTATCCTCCCTTAGTTCTAGCTCATAAAAAGGGGGTAAGATGTTGTCAATTATTGACATATTTTGTAGTCACTGAAATCAATTGGCCCTTTTTAGCTCAAAATTTGAGGGTGGAAAGATAAAAGGGCCATGATATTAGATCTAGAATTGATATGGGAGTTGAAAAATTGAAGTTGGGCTTCAATCACGTTGAATTTTACAATAGGATAGGACCCATATAAGCTTAAAATGACATAAGACAAATGACACACTTAAAATAAGGGCCCAAAGAGGAGTGTGTTGAAATTTAAAATAGAACAGGACCCATATTCTTGATTTAAATATTAATCTAAATACATAGATGGTCCCAAAAGTGCTTAGAGGAATGTAAAAATAATATGAGTGTGAAATTAGAATCATTAATTAAAGGAGTACAATTTACAAAAAATAGAGTATGATTTACCAATTGAATATGGATGAACACAAATACTTTTGAAGTCTTGATACATATATGTTTTTGAATTAGGTAAAAGCAAGTTTTGAAGGGGCCCCAAAACCAAGAACAAAGATTAACCTTAAGATAGAACATTAAGAGGTTCTAACACACAACAAACCAGCCAGAACAAGGGGCCAGAATCCCCAAAAACATACACACAAAATAGCACTACCATAGGATAGACATTGAAAAGTAGCAGCGCAGAGAAAAGAAACATCAAAAATATTATCCTTTAGTCCCCTTCTTATGGGAGTGGAGGGTCATGTCAAAGGAAGGCGAGGATCTTTTGGACATTTTGGTTTTAACAGTGATCCATCCTTCTTCCACTTTAGGAGCCTCCTCCTACCAGCATAAAGAATCTAAAACCGAATTCCCAGCAACTAGTAAGGATCCAACACTCTGCATAGGCTCAGCCAACAGGGGACCAGAGCCCAAGTCACACCCAGAACCAACAACTGTCGAATGGAGCATATTAGTAGGGCCAACAGAACTAGCAACAACTAACATACTAGCATAAATCCTGGAACCTTCCAATGAAGAAATTTCAGCAACAAAACTTGCAGGTTCGACAGAATTTGAAGCCAACACATTGTTTAAAACAAGGGGACCAACCACATTCGGTGTACGAACAACAACAATGCCCTCATGGGGTATATTATCTGTCGGAGGCACAACTCGAAGGGGAAGAAGCAGGAGAATCCTGTGCCACAACTTGGGAAAAACTCTTCACAAGCGTGTAGTGGTGGGAAGAGACACCTTTCCACCAAGACACAGAATGCTTAGATTTACCAAGACCACACTTAACCGCAACATGACATGTTTTAAAGTACCTTCTGCACTTGAAGGGAATCCCTTCATAGTCCAAAGGCTGAATCCAACCGCCCTTAGGTGAAACAAGCTTGATCTCCGCAGGCAAACCCTTAGAAGCATCAATATCCACCAAAATACAGGCATAGGTAGAGTGGTAGATATTTGTAGATTCCGCATCCACCATCAAGAAGTCTCCCAGAGCCCCAGCCACCTCCTCCAAAAGAGGACCACCCAAAGTTAGAGATGGAGGTTAGGAAACCTATCCCAAATAGGCATCTTATTAAAAATATCAGAAGAGGGGTTGAAATCCTCATTCCAAGGCTTAAGCATCAACACAAAGCGATCATCCCAGATAAAAGAATGACCACAAAGGGTACGATTCCTATCCTCAACTTTATCAAATTTGACAATAAAAAAACCTTTTGCCATTGGAAAATATGGATCGTACCAGTTATGATGGGTTCCTAGAATTTGGAAATCCATGCATGAAGCTCTGGCAGGCATGGCCAAAATCCTCTAAATCTACAGATAGTTGCATAATATAAAAGGATAGACGTAGTGTGCTCAATATCCCCCACTGACTCCTCACCCAAAGAGAGAGAAATGGACTGAGACACATGGAAAGGAACCACATGAGTCTTCTTCACAACCCCATCCCTAGTTAGCAAGGGGACCCGGGGATCCTTGGGTAGCAAAGACCCCACAGAGGCCTTGGAGGCCAAACCAACAACCTCAGGTGAAGGAGAGGATGAGATGTCATCCGTAGAAGAAGCCCAAGCCACATTCATAGAAGACACTGTCACCTCCACAAACCTCGATAGAGCAGGGAAGTCAGGGTGGATGGGAGAAGCAGGCGGCACCATAGAGGAAGGAGACAACACAAGCAAGGAGGACCCAACAATAACTATTTGCGTAGAAGTCAGATTAGTCTTCGAGCACACAAGAGAGCGCATAAGAGGAGCAGAGTGCACGAGAGGAGCCATTTTTCTTGATATATATGTTGTGTATGTTCTTATTCAGATTTACAACTAATCTTTGGTCAATATCAAACTCATTGTTTTTCTCAATAAGATTAGGTCTAGGTTATAAGGACTACAACACCAAAAATCAACAACATTTAAATTTTTTGTTTGTATCCCTTCAATTTCTTGTTAACAAATGCCACCAATCTTTTACTAAAAATTTTCTTTTGAATTCCCAAACTAATTTGTATCACAAAAGGTGTCAAGACACAAATAAAATTTGTAGTCTCCTCATCCTTAATTAAAGTGGGGAGGGAATCATTAGTAAAGTGTTCATTGAATATCTATTAAGAAGTTTTAAAAGGAAAGGTGGTACTATGGACTAATTTTTAAGAAACATATTTGACTAGTAAGCTATGAACCCTTCAACAATAAGAAAAAAACAAATAGGGGATAAAATTCGCACCCCTGTCGAATGGATTGGAAGAACGTAATTTGTTTATATTAGGTGCTATTTATTAAAAGAAAAGTAGAAGTATTAGTAAAACTCATCTAGACAGTCTAAATAAAATTAGGACCAAAACCAAGAGCCTTAAGCATAGCAAGAATAAATCGTCATTCAATCTTATTATATGCTCTATCAAACTCAATTTAATGAAATGACTTTTTGGTTGAGTTTTAAGACCATTCCATACTATTATCATTTATCATATTTACTGGTATGTTATGTAGGGCAATATTGTATTCAAGGTCATGGTCGAGTGATGAGACCTCCCTCTTTGAATTCATCAATTTGACATAACATTTATATTTACTATTTGTTATAAATTAGTTTCAAATAGAAGTTTGAATATAAATAGAACAAGCCCAATCCATACGTATTTAAAAGTAGTTGTAGTTTTTATTATTATTTTTAAATAATTTTATAAATATTTACTTTATAAATTATGAAGAATAATATACACTTTTCATAGAAAAATATGGGTGATATAAGATCACACCCCAAAGTCTCATAAAGTAGGATAATCTTAGGAAAATAAGTAGTCCTAATGTAGGAGCATCCTGGGGTAGTTGGCAATCCTGTGTCACCAAAAACATGTTTTGGTTTGATTTCTATTTTAGTAGTCAACTCGGTTGGAGACCTGAGGTGCTTGGTTACTTTGGTGGTAGTTCTCGGTTGGAAGATGTATTGCTTAACTATTGGACTCAGTGACTAGACTCAGTGGTGCTTGGTATTACTGTGGTATTCTACTCGGGGAACACTGCTCAGTGGTGTCTTGCTAGGTATCATATTACTCGGTGATGTCTGTTTGGTGGAGTCTTGCTCGGTTGTTTCTTTCACCGAGTAGTCTTTTCACTGAGTAGTATGGCTCTCGGTGTGCTTGTTTACCGATGGGTTGTTGGGGCTCACCGACTTGTGTTTATGGATTGGGCGGACATTGGAGATTGCATCCGTGATTTGAGGGGGGTCATTGGATCGTGCTAAGTTTCGAGGTGTGCAGATTTGTGGCATTGGATCTTGTGTGGACCTAAATCTGGGTTGATTTTTTTTCCTATGTATTTTGTTATTAATTGCAGCCGACTGGTGCATTTAATATTTATTCATTGTAGGTATATGGTCGACTGGGTCATTTAATTATTGTTTATAGTCTAACTTGTGGCAAGTGTGTATATAAGGGAGTCTAGGTTGATGTTTAGAGGGACATGATAGACATAGAAGATGATGAGAAGATAAATAGAGGATAGAAGAGTAAGCTAATAAGCTGAAGGATTATAAGTTGTTGCAGATAGTTGTAAGTGGGTAGGCAGATATTGCAGATTTCTTGGTGGCTTGCGAGCACAAGTTCAAATCTAGTTTCTTCCACTTAGCTATAGGGTGGATGGATAAAGTTGGATCCTGCGAGATCTTGTTGAATTTGTTGATGTAATTGGCCCTAACCGGGAAGGCCTTACTGTGTGCATAAATGTTGTCACACTTCTATGAATCATTCCATTCAAGGTTGCTCAAGAATGAGGCCTCAAATATCGATCCATAGCTCTCTAGTCATGGATGTGGAAAAATGTAAAATGAAGGCCCTC
>MU223332.1:1724111-1734390 GCA_018584345.1 Thuja plicata
TATATATATATATATATATATAACCAATTTAAGTCAACGTGAGTGATAAGAGCAATCAAGAGAGATGTAAACATTATATGACTAATAAAATCTATGCAATTATGATTTTTCTTTTCTTTTAATGTAAAATAGAGTATTAAGATTACATTATTAATATTCATGTATATAATTATTTCAAATTAGGGAATGGGTTGAATTAATTTTTTTTCCCTCTCTCCCTCTTTGTCCCATCCATATTTATATGTATATGTATATGTATCTATTTTCATTTCTTAAATACTCTATCATTTCCATATTCTTAATATCTTTAATAATTGTAGTGTATATTTTTTTATTATGGTAAGAAATCAAAACAAGGGGGCTGGCCCTTACAGAACTACAAAAGAGCTGTTAAGATATCGACAACACAAAAACAAAGGTGTTGGTTGTTATATATGACAAAGCCACAAAGGGCCACAATCAACATAAATACTAGACTTAAAAAACAAACTCCTTAGAGAATGAGGGCCACACTTGGCCACTTACAATACATATGCCAAAAAAAGGCCATTGACAACACACAACCAACAACCCATAAAGTGGGGTGAAGAAAGGCCATTGACAGCTCACAACTATCAACCCATCAAGTGGGGCGTATAAACAAGGGGATTTTGAAAGGCTCCCCAAGCTTTAACATTGGGTAGCAAAACCAAACTCTTCTAGTAAGAAACCTCACCTCCAAAGTAAATCCACTCCATCTCTGTGAAATTCCTTTCCACTTCAATAGAAAATGAGCCCACCTCTATAGGAACAAAAATGAAAGGAACCAGCAGAAAGGAGAGCCAACCATAGTTCTAACCCTTGTTCCAACAACTGCCACGAGAAGACCACATAAAGCTCCAAACATAGGGGACTCTCCCACCTCAATAGGAACCGTAAAAGAGGAGGAAGCAAAATGAATATGCCAAATCCTCACAAAAGCCATCAGAACATACCGGCAGGAAAAACCCTGAAGTCTGCACTAAACCATAACCAAAAACAACCAAAGACTAGATCGTGCCCTTGAAAACAATCAATAGTAGATTGCCCACCAGAAAAAGCAAGACAATTGACCATATCGACACAAATGGACATTAGACATTAAAAAAGAAAAGGCAAAAGAAAATACAAACTTAGCGCCTGAAACTGAAGAAGTCTCCATTATTAACACTAGGAGTCACCTTCAAGACCCAACATGTCCTGTGAAAGATTTATCCCTTCACTTGAACAACCGAAGGGAAAAGTAAAACTCTCCACCACAGAGAACACCAACACCGAGCAAGTGCACCCAGTAGCATAAAACATATCAGAGACCTTAGGACCATCAAAGCCCAACCTTATGGTTGAAAAGGGTAGAAAGAAAAGGGCCTTTTACTAAAAATCTCCCCAAGACAAATAGGGCTTGATCCAAACATTACCAAAAGTCGTGAAGTAAGAGAGCAGACAAATCTTGCAAATGATGTCCCAGAAAGAAACCCCTGCCTCCATGCAATCAAAAACTCCCTCCACTAAGAAGGCCATTGCAACCTTGACACAAAGTGAGGGGCCCTAATGATCAACGAAGGATAGCAACAAAATAGATCTTTCACAAAACATGAAAGATCACAACCAAACACCAATAGCCCCCATCCAATACCAATTTCATATTGGGGATTCGATCACTACCAGGGCCAAACATAAAGCCCCATCACACCCCTAACAACATGCCCAAGCTTGTAAGAAGACCACTCGCAATGAGTCGACAACGAACCCAACAATCTCCAAATGGCATAGGCATAGAGCAATTCCCATGAAGGTGTCCAGGGACTCGACAACGAACCCAACAATTTCCAAATGGTATAGAGCAATTACCCATGAAGGTGTCCAGGGACTCGACAACGAACCCAACAATTTCCAAATGGTATAGAGCAATTACCCATGAAGGTGTCCAAAGCACCCACCTACAAACAACCACATCAAGGTGCATCTCCCTGACCACAAACCCAAGGGCACGATTGGAGGAGACTGCCATTTCCATCCCAGCGAACAGAAGAGAAGCCCCTACTTGAGGAACATCAAACTTAACCGTCCACCACACATTCCAACTGGGCCATCGAGAAAACAACATTTCAACCTTCCAGATGAATATCCACTCCCGCAGGAGGAAGGTGGTTACAGGTAGACCGTTTGAGGTACGGTAAGCACCCACAACAAACACAGCCACCAATTCGCAGAGAAGAGGAGCTGCAACATCATTTTGGCACGGAAAAAAACAACCAGCCCGCGAATTGGGGAGATGGCTCCAGAAAACATGAGAGGCCAGGTCGAAGAAGGCCTTAGGGGCCAAACAAAACCACACTATCAGCCACCAAGAGGGAAGAGTGGGTCGGGCAACCAGCTAGGGCGGAACCTCAAAGCTCCAACCATCCCACACAGTTGTGCAAGCATAGCCCGTTCACATATGAGAGGTCGCCAACCAAGACACGTCCACACAGGGCATCTAATGGAACAAGCAGGGTAGAGACCCTGAATCCCAACAACAGTAGGGACCGAACAGGGAGCCCCAAACTCACTGAAACAACCCGAGCCCCCCAAAAGAGGCACTCTAGAGACAAGAGGCACAACCAACACATGCCAATCTTTCTTAAGATTCGTCTGGATCATCATCTTCATCCCCATCCTCTCTCTCTGCAACCCCTAAATTGGAAAAACCCCCACTGCTGCTCTCCCCATTGTGTAGAGTATGTTATTACAATATGTAATATAACAAATATAATTTTTCAAAGTCATTTACGAAGTTTAAAGAGACCTATCTTATAATAGCAAGGGCCAAAAATTCTCCCTAGTCTTCATTGGATCCCTAACTAAGGTTGAGAGGGGAGATTTGATCAAATCTTGTATTGTCAAAGACATTTATTGTCTTCTTACCTTCTCTAAAACAATGTATGAAAAATATATCGTAAAACAAATGTTCACAAGTTTCACACCTCGAGGAAGATTTTGTAATCTAATTAAGGAAAGATATTTTGTTAAACCTAAAATAATTAGTGGAGTATCATTCCATAATCATTTTTTTATATCTTATTGAATCCATAAAAGCTAATTCTTCAAAACTAATTTGAGATTAGATTGATATAGTTTCGACCAAGAAGATTAGAGCTTAAAATTCCATGCCATAGTATTAATGTTGCAAGTGGTGATTGTTGTAGGCATTCAATTCAACTCAAGGTATTATAAGTAATAATGATAAAAGTATTTTGAATAGTTACAAGTACACCTACATTAGTGTTTTGAGTGTTATCTAGCTGATTTGAGAGCTTTTTTTGTGATTTGGAGAATTTTCTCTTTTAGAACCACTTATTTTGGGTGATAATTTATTAGTTGCCACAATGCTATTGGTGATGCAACCAACTAAGGGAGATATTATGAAGTGTTATAGGGTGGAGCAATAAGTTTGAATCGTGGTAGGGTGATCTTAAGAATGTTATGGGATGAATCTAGACATCTTTATTATGTCAATATCTCTTTGTTCAAGTAAGCATTCAATTATAGAAACATCATTGTCACATGGTAGAGAAGAAATGTGTATAAGATGAAAGGGAAGTAGAGAGGATGTGTGAGAAAAAGCTAGTCAAAGGGACAAACAATACACAAATGTGTTGGGAAATGCATGGTTGTAACTATTACCTTATCATGGTGGAGTCAATTATCCCTTTCCTATATGACTTTTTACTTTCTTTGGTGTGATTTACCATGATTTGACAATATTTGGGTAACTATTCTCATTCCCCTTGGGTAATGATTTACATGCATGGAAGAGTGGGAAATATTTCCAATCTTGGTAGTGGTTACATCTTATTGATGGGAAAACTTTATTTGTGTATGTCTATTGTTCCCATTGGTAGACAATTGATTTTATATTTGTTGGGTGATGTTATTCTTCCCCTACATTATAGGTAATTTTGTCTACCCTATTAGTGGTGTTGGATCCTACCTTGTTGGTTATTAATCTTTGCACACCAAGCTCTAGAAGATTGTTTAAGACCATGTAGAGAGTTTTTGGGTTCACATATAGAAGTTTGTCTATTTAAAATCTTTTAGCTAGGTAAGAGAGTTTTCTCTTGAAAATGACCATTTAGAAAACTATTTTGCACGTCAATTTGGTATCCCCCAATCATTTTGTAGGCTACTAAACCAAGAAGCATCCTAATGTTGCTTTTTTTTTTACAAGGAAAAGGTTTCATCATACTCTAAACTATTTTCTACTTTAAATCATTTAGCAAATAATTTTGTCTTACATTTATGTATTTCATAGGAAGAATTGTATAAATGACAATTAACAACCATTTTTACGATGAAAGAACAAGATTCTAAGGTTTATTCTTGAAGAGAGAATTATAGTATAATTGCTTTGCATCTCTCCATTTCTTATCTTTATTAGCTTTTTCAAAAGTTTGAAGTTTAATGCCATCTAAAAAGTTTTTCCATGCTAAATATGATGAATCCTCGTTGTTTTGGATAAGGAATGTTTATATGAGCTAGTTTCTTGGATTAGTGTTTAAGCTTATTTATGTATTTTTGTTTAAGTTTTATCAAAATATTACTCTCTCAATTTCATCAATTTTACTTTCCTTATATTCCTCTAAGATAGAAAGTTCTTTAATATTTTTAACTTAAGTAGTTTGGATCAATGATAAATATTTATTAAGAATATGAATATGTCTATTTAATATGACATCCCTATAAAGGAACAATTTTTTATAGATTTTTTATTCTTTCCCTTTAAATATATCATAAACAAATACTTTTTGAAAGAACTTAAATCAAATTTCTTTCCTTTGTTTGTGAGCTGAGTAAAGAAACATATTACAATAAGAATACTTCACACATTTCCATATATAGAAACAATTAAATTTTTTTGGATAAGCACAACAAATAGTACATACATTTTCCAATGATAGTCATCAATAAAATTATATTTAAGGAGCATAATATCAAAATAGTACCACAATCAATAGTTTATATATATATATATATATAAAGCATTAGGGTCTATATGACCATTTTAACAACATAGCTACCATTCTTATTTACAAGAAATTTTATCGAGTGGTCTTTGTAAAACATGCAAAGTGTAATACTAAAGTAGTGAATATAATTGCAAAATTTTAATCAACCATATTAGTAATACATATATTAGCATAGAATGGTATCCCACACTTGGATATGCCACCTTTGAATCAGTAGCGTGTTGCCTACGAAAATGTTGAGAATAATCATGTTTATCCATCAATGAAACTTCTAGATCCCTAAGGTCTTTAGTAGTGCTCATTGTGGTTCTAGATATCCTGGTCACACTTAGTCTTGCTAGGTCCTTGTACCCATTGTTTGTTTTTGCTGTCAATCACCTTTGTTGTTTGTATGTCGGTACTTCTATTATAAGCTTCTTTGGAAGCAATTAGTTATTGTTGTTGATGCAGTGTTCATTCTAACTATTTGGTTCAGTTGTCATGCCCTTTGGGTTGAACTTTTGCAAGGGACAACACCCTTGTTATGTTGTTGTTTTAAACAAAAACATCTAGATCTCTTTAACTTTTCTTATAAATATTCAAGAGTGAACAAAAATCATGCTAAAGGGATCATTCTCTCCAAATTCCTTTGGATCACATGTTAATATAACAATATAGGAGATTTAAAGTATCAACATACTTAATTGTGAGTTCAATAAAGGTACATCATACTAGAAACTATTATGTAATGTAAATAGGACTTGAATAACCCTTGATAGCTCATGAATAATAGTTTCATATGTTTCAAAAATAATTATTATTTGGTGACAAACATCCCAAAGTTCTTTTTGTTATACATATTTAAGGAGAGATATAAAGTTGAAGTGCTAAATGAGTCTCAATTTATTGATCCTTGTTTAAAATCTCAAACTTTTACACTTTTATGAAGGAAATGACCAGTACTTATCTTACTTTTTAACTTGAATCGCTAGAAAGTGATATATATATATATATATATATATATACACACACACACACATGCGTACATAAGTATGTATGTATATATTTGTGTGTGTTTATGTGTATACATATATACATATACACACACATATATATGCATGTATATGTACACACACACACACACACACACACACACACACACACACACACACACACACACACACACACACATATATGTTTGTGTGTGTTTTATGAAGGAAATGAGCAATACTTATCTTACTTTTTAACTTGAATCGCTAGAAAGTGATATATATACACACACACACACACACACATACATACATAAGTATGTATGTACATATACATGTGCGTACATAAGTATGTATGTATATATTTGTGTGTGTTTGTGTATACATATATACATATACACATATATATGTATGTGTGTGTGAGTACACACACACACACACGAAAACAAAATTGTAGACCTTATAAAGGTAGAAATCATATAATTTTCACAGTCCATAATGTTAGTGTGCTTAGCTTTTGGTATAAATTGTGTGAGTTTATTTCCTTGAATTTTAGATCAAACTCCATGATCCATCATCTGGAAGAAGAGAGCAAGACAAGAGAATGCTATTCTATTCTTTTGTCTACCGAAAATGAAGCACACTTAAAAAGGTATTTTAACTTGTTTGAAAAAAATTATATATACATGAATAGAAGTTGTGAAACCATTTATTTACACTTGATTTCTGTAATTTTTGAAACTGTCGATCTACTCATAGTTTCTATTATTTTTCATATATATTTTTATTCTCACTTAAAAAAGAAAGAAGAGAAGTCTATGAACTCCTTTTTTATTTTTTTATAAGGTCATGATTATGTTGAGAGGCCTATGATGACATGAATTGGCTAACACAAAATATTAAAGAGTTAACATATAAAATAATAAAATATAAAACAAATCAAATGAATGGATATAACGATTTATAACATTTATAAAATTAATATATTTATGTTAATGATTATTTTCATTTAGCTATAGTAAATAACTATAGTTATTTTTATTTAATTATAATAAATACTTATTCACTTTAGTAAATAAAATAATATATCATCTTTTTTAAATGAATAATGGTTTTGTATTACTTTTTATCTATAAAGAAAGAATAATATACTATTCACAAAAAGGGATGGGGGTTGAAAGAAACACCTTCAGACTCTATGTGGGACCAAGCCCAAACAATAAAATGAAACAACAAAATAAAGTCTAGTGGATCCAAGCTTGAACAACAAGAAACAATAAAATCTCTAGGTAGAAAGAGCTATACAATCAGGGAGATAACAATTCCAACCAATGGGAGCAACCTCCTCTTCTTGACCTTCATTTACAAGTTGTTGGGCACAAACATGATAAATTATTAGTTGTAATCAATAAATTTAAGGTAGCATAACAATTTCTTACACGAACTTTAATAATAAGAGGCTTATGCAAAACTTTATATATCTTTACAACAATTACAAAAACTTAACATAAATGAAGATAAATAGCATGCATACTACAACATAATGATTTACATGAGGAAAAACCTTTCGGGGAAAAATCCCACACTCCAAAAGTTGTCTAATATATTATCCAGAATTCAACAACAAATGACAACATATTTGTTGAACAAGCTTCTCATAGGAGTATCACCAACAGAGATCCAAAGGCAACTCAACAACTATCAATCTCTTAGAATACATCACAATACATAGTCATAATACAATGCCCATATAAATTAGGGTTGTCTTTTAGGGCAAGCAAATCACACAAAATTTCTATAGTTAGATTTGTGACCTAATGATCAATATTTACCATGATAAATTATACATAAAATATGGCGTTTGGGAGTGCTAGACCCACCCACCCTGTCCTCTCTTTCATATAATTAAATATGATTTAATTATATTTTATATGTGAAGAAAAACACTATTCATAAAAAAGGGGTGTGCGATAGAATAGACACCTTCAATGTCTATGTAGGGCCAAGGTTAAACAATAAGGCAAAGTTTGATAGGGCCAATTCCAAACAATAAGAAATATTTATGTCACAAGGTGGTGAAAGCTCACCATTGGAGAGATCACAACTGTTTGGTTCACCCTATACATAAGTGGGGATGAAACTACTAGTAATTAGTTCCCAGTTAGTGAGAACACCTTCCTCATCTTGACCTTCATCGACAAGTTGGACATGAACCTAAGAAATTGCTAGCTACAAGGAAGGAAAATTGCTATGATTTGGCCAACCAGGAGTTCCATACCCATGTGAAAATGCTAATGATAGAGATAAAAGGTTGAGACTATATGTGGACTCCATATTCCTAGCTCATTTAGAAGACAACTAGTGTCATATGGCTGTGAGCCATGATATCTTTTGGTTGGTTGATTACATCCATGTCTATGCCCATGTGGAGGGGAGTGGTGAGGAACCAAATCTTTGATTCGTTTGGAAGGTAGTTGATAGCCATGATCTCTTATGATAGGTTGGTTACATCCATGTTTTCACCCATGTGGAGGAGAGTGACTCTAGTGGGAGGCATAAAGAGACAACAATCTAACAATTGTACAAGGCACATTGCCTCTATGATATAAAAACACTCGCGGAAAGCAATTTTAAGGACACCTTTTCATTTGCACTTGAACTTATGTAAGCACATTGAATCAAATCATAATAATAACTAGATAGTGTAAAGTAAAAAACAAATATCAATTGCATTCGAATAAAAATAACAAAATTTGTACTGTTTCAAATGCTAAAAATCATATACCTTAAAAATTTGAAAACCCTAGAATTTAACTATAGATTAGGCCTAGAATTTGACAGTCACCCCTACCTATCATATGAAGTTTCTATGACGATTTGGTCATTTAATGCCTTTCATTTTACGTTTTAATAAAAATACTACTTCTCAAAATTTTTTAATAGAAAAAATAATTTATATTAATTTTTTTTTAAATTTAAAAGATTCTTAATTAATAATAATATATAATAAATCACACAAAAACTTTCATTTATAATAAAAATATAAACTTAGAAATAATTATAAATTAATAATATAAGCAAAAATTTTAAAATTACAAAGTTTCTAAAATTCATATATTCTATTTGAAAAGATTCTAAATTAATAGAAACACATATATTATATACTAATATTGAATGATGATCAACTAATAACTAGTGCTTGCATTGAAAGAGGTGCAAGGGTTAGACGATAGGAAATAATAGACAATGGTACATAGTTTCACGCAATTGACGACCTTCAATAATCATAACGATTGTTGAGAACTTATCGATAATTATATTGTTCGATTAGTAATATGTGCAATAACATTCATTGCTCAATTTTATCAATCTAATTATAAGCATAGATATACCTTAAATTATAATTAATTCCACATAAACCGAATTAAGTTAAAGCGAGTATTTAATTTATGATAGTAAATTTATAATCATTGCAAAATGATATAATAGGAATGTAAAAACATCATTGCATCATATTCTAAAAATGGATTCATGCATTTATCAATAATTGGGTGATCCTTTAAATGAAGAGAAGGAAACTAAAAATCATCAGACATAATTATCTTTGTGAAGCTCTGTTCCAGTCATCCGCTCATTCAAACTTAACTATTTGTGCGTCCCTTTGGAATCTCTCCAAATTCATTTGTTGCACTGTCATAAACCATCAAATGGTAAGTGATATTTAAAAGATTTGGGTGAATTTGAGAGAAGCCATTGATAGTCCCTTCATAGTAACAGTAACAGTAATTTCTGTGCTCATCTTGAGTTGCCAAATTGAGTGTGATGACACAAAGCACAAAATGTTGGTGAGCTTTCTTGAAAAGTCCTTTCACCCTCTTCATGGAATGAATGTGGCGATTAGTAGCTTCTGTAACAAATTATATCTCTAGCTTATATGCCTACCCATCACAAAGCAAACATTATAGGGTTATTGTATCACACACACACACACACACACACACACACACACACACACAAAGGCTATTAATAATCTAATATATACCATCTAATAATACATTTTTAACTCTTTTTTCCCTACTTGTTTGATAAGAAGCAATTACTTTCCCAAAAAGATATTCAAATGGTACAAACACATCTTACAAATTGTATAAATCCTATTGATGATCATATTGCATGTGGGTATGAACAATTTTGCTAATATCATTCAGAGAAATCCCTTCATAGTACACCAACAATTATGAATACAATAGGAAGATTCCAAATATATATATATATATATATATA
>MU223332.1:1741479-1756192 GCA_018584345.1 Thuja plicata
TTCACAATAATTCCATGAGATTGTTGCCACACTTCTAAACCAAGAAAATAATGAAGAAGGCCTAGATCCTTCATTTCAAATTCCTTTGCAAGATCTTGCTTGCAGTTTGCTATAAGGTACTCTTCTCCTGTGATTAGGAGATCATCTATGTATAGCACCAATATCAATAAATCTCCATTTGATATCTTGAAATAGAGATTAAGATCTGCATCGTTCTTTGAAAATCCCAGATTTTGAAGATAACGATCAATCCTTTCATACCAAGCTCGAGGAGCTTGTTTGAGCCCATACAAAGCTTTCTTAAGCTTACACACATATGATTGTTGATCTTTTGTGACAAATCCTTCAGGTTGCTCTATATACACTTCCTCTTCAATTTCTCCATTTAGAAATGCAGTTTTAACATCCATTTGATGGATCTTCCAACCTTTAGAAGCTGCAATGGCAATAATTGCCCTAATCGAGGAATATCGAGCAACAGGAGCAAAAGTCTCCTCAGTCTATACCTTCACTTTGAGTGAACCCCCTGGCTATGAATCTGGCTTTATGTTTCTCAATACTACCATTCGCAGCATGTTTGATTTTGAATATCCATTTTGATGATACCATGGATTTGTTCTTAGGTCTAGGAACAATATCCCACGCATCATTTTCATTATAGATTTGTATTCTTCTGTCATTGCATCTTTCCATGGTCGTATTTTAAGTGCTTCACAAAGAGAGGAAGGCTCGGAATCTATAATCTCACTCATGAATGCAACATAGTTAGTATACCTTTTAGGTCTTTTACTTTCTCTGAATGTTCCAGCAGGGGTTGCATTGTTGTGTGCATCTTCCAACATTTTAGTGGCTCACAATGGTCTTTTCTTGTAGATGGAAGTGCTAGGTTAACTTATAGTTATTGGATCATATTCAATAACATCATGATACTCCCTTTGATTCTCAGGATGGTTGGATTGAAATAGGTCATCACATGCTATATCCTTAGAGGTCGAGAATTCAAGGTCTTCTTCTAATATAACATCTCTACTCAACTCAATATGCCTTTGCCCCGGAACATAGATCCTATAGGCTTGACAGATTCACTATATGCCACAAATATCCCCTTCTCTCCCGAGGGTTCCAATTTGGTTCTCTTTTCTTTTGGGATGTGAAAATATACAGGACAACCAAATATCCTAAGATGACTCACATCAGGTTTGTTTCCACTAAATGCCTATTCGGGAGTTTTATTGTTCAAAGCTGAATGAGGACATCTAATTTGAATGTAAACCGCAGTGTTGGATGCCTCAGCCCATAGTGAAGTATGAAGATTTTGATCATATAGCATAGCCCTTGCTGCTTCAACTATGGTCCTATTTTTCCTTTCAATTATTCCATTTTGTTGAGGGTTGTAAGGAACAATAAACTCCCTCTTAATTCTTGATTCTACACAGAAGGTGCTAAAGGTTTCAGAAATGTATTCTCCACCATTATTTGTTCTAAGAATCTTTATCCTCTTGTTTGTAAGATTCTCTATTAGAGCTTTGAACCCTTTGAATTTGTTGAGAACATCGAAAGATTCTTTGTTCTTTAGGAAATATATCCAAGTCTTTCTAGAAAAGTCATCTACAAAGATGATGTAATAAAGATATCCACCAATGGATGGTACAGACATGGGTCCACAAAGGTCAGAATGTATAATCTCCAATATTTCCTTAGTCTTGCTTTCACTACTAGGAAAAGAGGATTTGATATTTTTTCTTAATGCACATCCTTTGCATACACCTTCATGTCTAGGAGATAAGTGAGGGAACCCTACTACAAATTTATCCATAGAAGGCAATGTTTGGAAATTTAGATGCTCTAACCTCCTATGCCATAAATCACATGAGTCAATTGATTCAACCATGAGAGCTTGAGATGAAATAGTATCAAGTCTATAAAGACATTCATGTCTTAGTCCTATGGTATAGGCTTGTTTCAAGGTTGAATTTTTGGTCCAAGCCAAAACTTTCCCATCCATGAATGCAATTTTATAAGCCTTATCCTCAAGTGCTGATATTGAAACTAGATTTCTCTTTATGCCCGGAACATATAGGACTTGAGAGAGTTGTAAGGGTATGCCGGACTTCATTTGAATGTTGCAATTCCCAAAGCCCATAATTGGATAAGAAGTATCATCTTCTATGGTAACTTCTTCCTTAATGTTTTCTGAAAATGAATCAAAGTTTTCCCGGAACCCAGTGATATGCCTTGAAGCCCCGCTATCGATAACCCAAGAGTATTTATTAGAAGTTTGGGTAGACAAGGCTGAATATAGGGCTAGATTTTCCATGTTTCAAGTCTTAAAAGTTTGAGACTGTTTTCCTAAAATCTGAATAAGATCTTTTCTCTACCTAGGCTCTGATACCATGTTGATATTTTCAGATCTATTCAATGAAAATACAATCTATAGATAGCTTTTAAAACTGAAACAATATATAGACAAAATTGACAAATAAAGGTGGAAAGATGGTACCAATTTTGTACACCAATTTATCTTGATAAGTCTGCCCTTGTTTTAGATCTGCAACTCCAACATTGATGTGATGTAGAAAATCGCAGCCCTCTAAAATGTTAAATTCGAACCCCAAGGCATGTGAATTCTGTCCAAGAATTTGCCCTCAAATAATGTGTAAAATAGTAGATGGGGATCAAGCCCTAGATAGGGTAATTTGCACCCTTGATATGTATAAAATTGTGATCCAAATCGCACACCAGATTTTGTATTGATTCGGACTCCAAGTATATATATAAATTTGCTGATGAATGCCTGAAATAATTCGCTGCTAAATTTCACCCCAATTTGCTAATAAATTTCGCTCTATAATGCAAGGATAATTTGCCTTCTTTGGATTCTTGAGAGGAAGATCAAACGTTATGTTTTTGGTGTGTTCTTCTCCAAGAATCGAACTTGAATATATATGTGCCTTGGTAATTAACTATCGCTCCAAGAGATGGCTGACTTGGGCCCTTTTAGTTAATTATTATATTTGTTTATTTTATAATAATAATGCCTTAGTTATTATTATAAAATCGCACATGTATATATATTGCGAGGGTGATAATAAATAGTAAATTATTATTATCTTCAAATGCCCGAGTTGATCTTAGCCGTAAAGGCTATAATGTTAACAGAGATACTGCCCATTCAAAGGTTTTATGCCAATGTTGACAATTCTTTGTGCTCAAATATTCTAATTGATTTTTGCTGGAGATTGTCTATAGATATTAGGCTTATTTTTCTTTTCCTTTTTATAATTCCTTAGAACTAGTCTTAATTTTCTAAATTTGATAACAATTAATTGTGACTGACAGTTCTTTGTCTTGACTAATTCTACTTGGTTTTTGCAGAAGATTGTCCATATATATTCGTGGTTATTTTTCTTTAAAATTAGTCCATGCAATGCTTTCTAAATTTGGTGGATAACAATTTATTGCGATATGTTTTTGTTAGTCAATGTGACAAGCTTGTCCAACTCTTAGAGTGCAGGGCTCATTATTAATCTTTAGATTACAGTCTTCTCAATATTGAACTTTATGCTTGACTTAAAAACAATTTCCAGTGTGTAAATTACCAGAATTGTAATTTAAAGCAACAAAACCTAACTCTGCATCTTATAGTATTCATGCGAATTCCTGATGACTGTATTGTTCTTTCTGCAATACAACTTTTGAAACTTGTATTATCTCCATCTTGTGCTAGTATCAAATGCTCACCATGGGTTATTACGTATTCCTATAGCTCTCTTTATAATTCCCATCAGCATTCTCTTGGCTCTGGATGCTGCTATTTCTAGCTTCTTGTAATGTTATTGTTCATTATGTATTGCATACAATTACTGTCCACTATTGTATTTTATTGAAAAATCCATCTATATTTATTATTAACTTCTATAAGTTTCTAAAGACTCAAAGTTTAAATGTTCTTGTGCATTTGAGTACATCATACAATGCTAGTTGGTAGATAAACTATTCTCCACATTTCTTACCAACAAGAGTATGCTTCTTTTAAAATAGGTTTCAGGTGTTCGGAGGCTCATCACCTCACAGACCAGTAGAAGACATTGCATATGCCATTGCAAGGTTCTTTGCCAAAAATGGCACATTTGTAAACTATTATATGGTATGAATCTGTATGCATCCACCAGGGTAGTATGTAATTCTTAAGCATGTATGTGTTGTAAAAGGCTGGGCAAAAGTATTAACTTATATAACAATACAGACAACGCATTTGCATATGTTGTATACTGCCCTTTGATATCATTATCTTGCATGTTGGCGTTCTAGTATCACGGAGGGACAAACTTTGGAAGATCAGGAGGGCCATTTATCACAACAAGCTATGATTATGATGCACCTATAGATGAGTATGGTCAGTCACAATTCATCTTCCTCTTCTAATTATCACTTATTTTAAATCATACATCAGTTTATCCACATGTTCTTGTTCATGTACTCAGGCATCCCCAGAGAACCTAAATGGACTCACCTTAGAAATTTGAATATAGCAATTAAGCTCTGTAGTGATGCTGTACTATATGGAAGACCAGAAACTTTCTCATTGGGTCCTTCACAAGAGGTACTTGTACTTGAGGATGCTTATATTGGTGCTTCCAAAGATATACAACAATTCATCAAAGACATGTATAGTGGGAAATAATATTTGAAGATAATTAGATGGATGGATGCATTATGCTTATCTTGATACTAAAAGTTTGAATATGATTGTATAAGAAATGCTTGTGACATTGTAGGCACATGTTTACAGTGGAGAAGGAGGACTATGTGCAGCATTTCTTTCCAACAGGGATTCTAAAGCTGATGTGAAGGTGAACTTCCAGAATTTGACTTATGATCTTCCTGCATGGTCAGTTAGCATACTTCCCGATTGCCAAAACGTGGCATTCAATACTGCAAAAGTGAGTTTCTGAATTTAACTTGTTTTTCTTTGAATGAAAGTTTATCCATTTGTTTGGTGTTCAATGATTGTAGACAATTCTATGCATCTAGCTTCTTGAGGCTTATATTTGTGAAAATTTATAATTTATTTGGAATTAGTTTGTTGGGATACAAAAGGGCTGTTAAATTTTTGGGCTCTCATAAGGATTTTTTTGGAGTGCTGAAAATAAAAACACACTGGGCATAGTTTTAGAGGATTAAATATTCTATGTTTGGGCATGAGTGATGCACCCAGCAGCACCTGTTGTTAGCAGAGTTTGGATGCTATTTTTAGCGGAATTTTGTGGTACCTCTTTTGTTTATCTTTAGGTGCTTTTGTCTTTATTTTAGGGCAGATTATTTGTGTGATTGAAAATATTAAAAAGAAGTCACCTCTGTGAGTGCCTAGTTCATGGGTTATTTATTACCATTACAAAAAGTGATGACATAAAGAGCGATTACCAAGGTATTTAATATTAGCAAAGGAGCGAAAGTCTCCTCAAATATGATGTAATGTCCCATATTGGGACTTACTCTAAATTGCCCTAGAATTCCTAAATGAGGTATGGATGATGTTGGGAAATGTAATTGTCAACTTAATTTCCTGATTTGGAGCCTGCAACTAGGTTAGTTTCAAAAGCTAAATAAGCATATAATCCAACAATGCTACAAATAAAATTCTAATTCAATATTATAATATTCAAGTGTACATAAGGGCTTCCTAAAAGTTCTACCCAAATAACCCATCGTCATTATGGAGCACTAGTTGCGAGATCATACAAGGTGCCTTGAGTCGTTCCACAGTCCACCTAGCCCAAAAGCACGGAAAGACAATTGTCCTTTGGCCTCCCATCCCCACTTGGGTTGTCTCTATCGAAATGGCTTCCTAGGTACTTACATTCCTTATATGCACTATCTCCCCTCCAAAACAAAATGGCCAATTGGATAAATGTTTAAAGGAATCGTTATTTCTAGTCTATTATGCTTAGGAAGAATCATAGCAAGACTAACAATATGTATATCCCTACTGGGACTTACCCTAAATTGCCCTTTGATGCCAATTGTAATGTCCCCTAGCTACTTGCATTCCGTCCTTAGGATATCTCTACCGGAATGACTTCCTAGCTACTTGCATTCTTCATATGCACTATCTCCCCTCCAAAATGGGATGGCCAATTGGATGAGAATTTTAAGGGAATCGTTATTTCTAGTCTATTATGCATAGGAAGAATCATAGCAAGACTAACAATATATATATCCCTATTGGGACTTACTCTAAATTGCACTTTGATACCAATTGTAATGTCCCCTATCGGGTCTTACTCTAAATTGCCCTAGAATTCCTAATTGAGGTATGGATGATGTTGGGAAATGTAATTGTCAACTTAATTCCCTGATTTAAAGTTGACAGCCAGGTTACCTTCAAAAGATGAATAAACATATAATCCAACAATGCTACAAATGGAAATCTAATTCACTATTATAATATTCAAAGTGTACATAAGGGTTTCCTAAAAGTTCAAGCCAAATAACCAATCATCATTATGGAGCACTAGTTGGGAGATCATACAAGGTGCCTTGAGCCGTTTCACCAAGCCCAGGAGCACGAAAAGACAACCATTCTTTGGCCTCCCAGCCACACTTTCTCTACCAGAATGGCTTCCTAGCTACTTGCATTTTTCATATGTACTATCTCCCCTCCAAAATGGAATGGCCAATTGGATGGGAATTTTAAGGGGATCGTCATTTCTAGTCTATTATGCATAGGCAAAATCATAGCAAGAATAACAATGCATATATATGTGTGTGTCTATATATATATAAGAGTAGCAATGTGTAATATTCAACTTCTAAAGTTCTAACAAATGAAAGACCATTAATAACCAGCCAAATCGTTATGCATTATATTGTTAATGTTTTTGAACAAGAATAGCATAAAACAAAGGTCAAATAAATTAGGAACACATGCACATCAGAGATACCCTGGGACAACCCTCCTACTCGAGGAAAAACCCAGCCACACCAAGAAAATGCTTTTAATATAATAACGATGAATGTCTGAATACAATTCTCACGAAACACTCACTTGGACTGCACTCCCTTAATGAACGCTACACAATATTCTCTTTACAATAAGATTGACTCTGATATTCTTATCTCACGGAATAATGGATGTATACACACAATATTGATTACATAGACGTCACTCAACGTGATGTCGTCATGGAGTCTCTCAACAAGACGTCCACTATGGCTACTTCCATGAGTGGAAAGAGAAACAAGGGCTTTCACCTCAAATTTCTCCGTCTCAGAGAAAAATGCATTACAAGGACTTTCACCTCAAATTTCTCTGTCTTAGAGAAAAATGCATTACAAGGGCTTTCACCTCAAATTTCTCCCTCTCAGAGAAAACTGCATTACAAGGGCTTTCACCTCAAATTTCTCCCTCTCAGAGAAAAATGCATTAAGGTTATAATAAAAACAACTAGATGCTGAGATTCCTTCTGAATAGAGACACCCTCTCAGCAAGGGCAGCATTCTCACAGCTTTGATTATCACGATACCAAGAAATTGGCTCCAATGTTTGACCAAACAAAGAGCTTTAGAGGCCACACTGCTACTCGAGCTTGCTGATCCTCTCCAAAGGACTTGACACTCTCCCTCTACCACACAAGCTCCCTTTAAATCTCATTTCTTCCTCTTCGAAGAAACTAATCACAATGACAAATTGTATAGGTTCTTCCTCTTTAATGAAGTTATGTGCCATCAACTTAGTCTCATGGTTCCTTGAATTCCTTATGTAATCTCTCATCATCCCGTTGCTTCTCGATCCATCCTAGAAGCATTTTTTTTAGAGAGATTAGTAATAGACTCAACCTATGTCTCGAAGAGAAATATACATACTAATGCTAGAAGCATACATGATACACTATTCCTAGTGTTATAACATGAATTAATATTAAGTACATAAAATTCATGATCAATATTCAAAGGTACAATTATAAAATACTTATCTCTTTATTGCCTAAACTTCCTCACAATCCACTAATTGTTCTTTCGCCATCACATAGTTATAGTGCAGGCAGAGACTGCAAATTCGAACACCAACACAACTGCTATCCTCATAGACATGAATGTCAAACATGTAAGCATAGATGGGCATGACCGCATCCTCCCCGTTGATGTCAAAAATGGAGCTTTGGAACATCGAACAACATATGAGAAGCCTCAATAGCTGAGATTGTAACACCCACATCGACCACCGAAAAGTATATTCGACACCCATTAGTCATCACGATTCTTCTAGAATCCAATTGTCCTATTCTGGTTCTAGATCTTTACTTAGACCCGCTCTAATTACCATGTTAATGTTTTTGAACAAGAATAGCATAAAACAAAGATCAGATAAATCAAGAACACATGAACATTAGAGATACCCTGGGAAAACCCTCCTACTCGAGGGAAAAACCCAGCCACACCAAGAAAATGCTTTTATTATAATAACGATGAATGTCTGAATACAATTCTCATAGAACACTCACTTGGACTGCACACCCTTAATGAACACTACACAATATTCTCTTTACAATAAGATTGACTCTGATATTCTTAACACAGAATAATGGATGTATACACACAATACTGATTACATAGTCTGAAGCCGATAACCTGAGATTCACAGTATGCAACTCTATGATCATCTATAGAATTACCCACAATAGACAATAATGTTCAGTACACAATGAAAGATGACATCCACACTCCTCAAAATTGCATTCGACTAGCATTACATACCTGCTTAGAATACGGTGAAAGGACTCTCAAATCTCTGGCTGCCGGTTACATGAACTAATGACAGTTACTAAAAGATACCATTACATTTCCTGACGATTAACGGGACTCTTCATATGGAAGAACTGTTCAACAACAAAGACTTTAACAGCCATGATCATCAACGGTTATAATAATGGTGACTTACCAAAAATAATACCAACAGTTACGCTCGAGAGAGGGCTTGAGACTACGGTTACTCTTCATGAAGATGACCAATCAGAAAGGAAAACTCTTGGCTTGCCAAAAGCCATGCACACACCTTGCTTTCCAATGACTCTTCAATCATCCTAAGAGTCTCTCAACTATGCAAAGTCTTTAATTAAATGACCGGACTGAAATGAATGAAGACTTTCACCCAGCGAACAAATGAAGCATCAACGCTGATGAAGATTACAATTCTAGATAGCACAACCATCGCAGGTATGAAAAATGTCTCCTGCAGCTACAAGCATTAACTTATACTTCATACCAAAATATTAGATAGGTATAGAAGCTGCTGATTGATATTTATATATTCTTAGTTTGTAATTTGTATTAGATCAATGTTGATTCTCTTCTTTACTGTCTTGACTTGGTCAATGTTTGAAAGATTAATATAGACTGATTGGATTGATGGAAGAATTGATTGCTGGTCTATTTGCTGGACTCCCAATTGATGTTTGATGGATGATTGAATGATTTCCTTCGATTTGATGATTTGATATATTAGTGAATGATGATTGAATAAATGGGAATTCATAGAGTGATGAGTGTTGATTGAGTGAGTGCTGATTTGATGTATTGGCAAGTGATGATAGATAAGTACCTTGATTACTTGGATTGATTTCTCCTTTATACTTTATTGGTAAAATAGTCACCAGCTTTCATGAGAATTGAGACACCACTTTTCATTGTTGCCTTTGACAATAATATATTATTTCCCCAAATTGATCTCCCTTCCATCCTCCTTAAATGGAACCTCCTCCCGTTTATATCTTTTATTGTGAGGGAGAAATCACACCACTTTATCATGTCTACCTCTTGGCAAGAGTCACGACCTTTCACAGTACCACCTTTTGAAAGAGTCACAACCCTTCATAATTACAACCCTTTGAAAGAGTCACGTTCCTCCATCATTCTTGCCCTTTGAGAGTGTCACAACCTTTCATAATAATAACCCTTTGATAGACTCACAATCCTTCATCATTGCTGCCCCTTTCAAAAGAGTCACACCTTTCATAATTACAACCCTTTGAAGGAGTCACAACCCTTCATAACTATTGCCTTTTAAAGGAGTCACTTCCATATTTTCTTCTCTATTAATTCTTTCTTGATTCACACCTTCCCTTTTCTCTTCCTTCTTCCCCATTTCAAATGAAGTTCTCTTCTTCCTTTTATATCTCATGTTTGAGGGAGCCAACTTTTCATCTCATGCCTTTTGACTATTCATTAAACTTAACTAAATTTTAGTTATGTTATGTTTAATATTATTCTTTTATATTTATAATTTAAATTTTGTTTTTATTCTTTAATATTTTAATTTTATTATTATTATTCCTTATTTATTAAATTCTATTTGAAAAAGGGGACATTATATAAGAGTTACAAATGATTTATCCAATATGGATAAGATCAACAACTAAAAAAGAAGATAAAACCTAAAAGAATGAAGAATATTCTTAGTCTATCCTAACAACTTATTTGCTCATTATAACTAAATATTGCAATATTATTTGATACCCTCCCTTAATGGTCAATCTATTGACTACACCAAGCTTATCTCAAAATTTTTAAAATTTGTTAGGATTCAAAGGCTTGGTGAGAATGTTTGTAGTTTGGTCCTCAGTTAGAATGTATTGCAACATCATTGATCCATTTTCTGCAAGTTTCCATATGAAATGACAATAAAGTTGCACATATTTTGTATGCTCGTGAAAGATTGGATTCTTCGCAAGCTTCAACACCCCTTGTTTGTTAGAATACAAGGGTGAAGGTTCTACTTGAGACATTTGCATGTCTGAAAGCATCCTTTGTAGCCAAACTACCTCACATGCTTCTTTGACGTTTCCCTTATACTTGACTTCTATTGAGGAAAGAGCTACGACATGTTGCTCTTTTTTGGTTCATGTGATCGCATCCCTACCAACACTGAAAATAAACCCATAAGTGGACTTCTTATCATCAACATAACTTTCTCAACCTGCATTTGTGAACCCAACCAACCTAGGATCTTTGCTTCTGTTATACAAAATGCCAAAGCTGAGCGTCCCTTTCACATATCTTAGCACCCTCTTCATTGCAACCCAATGTTCTATCTTAGTTGTTGTCACGAATATGGAAATGTAAGTCACAACATAGCTCAAGTTCAGTATAGTAGTGGCTATTTGATAGATAAGGCTACCCACTAGTTGCTTGAATGATGACTTATTGATCACCTTTGAGCTTGTTTTGGCTGAAAGATTTAACCCTTTCTCCATAGGGCTTGACTAGATCTTGCAACTTGTCATTTTCAACTTCTTGAGCAAACTCCTTGCATAGTTAGATTGGGAAATGAACATGCCACCACCTATTTGCCAAACCTTTACACCTAGTTGATAATGGAAGAGGCGTAAGTCTGTCATGTCAAAAGTCTTGCCCAAATTCCCTTTGATTTGCTTGATCAAATGTGCCTCACTACTTGTTATGATTATATCATCCACATAAATGACCAAAAGCATGATGTCATGGCCTATGCTTTTGATGTATAGGTTAGGATTTGAAGGACTCTCTAAAACCCTTCTTAATCCAAATACTTGTCAATATTTATGTACCATGCCTTGGGTGCCTACTTTAGGCCATAAAGAGCCTTTGTCAGTTTGCATGCTTGATGCTCCTTTCTTGAAACCTAAAAGCCCCAAGGCCGAGTCATGTACATTTCTTTCTCGAAGTCACCATACAGAAAGGAATCCTTGATGTCCATTTGATGGACTTACTAGCCAAATTGTGCTGCTGTTATGTCCCTAACCCTATAGTTTACATATGGTTATGAGTAGTCAGTCGGCTTGTGGCTACCTTAACCCTTAATTGAGTCATATTATCATTATTACATTGTTATTTAGTTAGTTAGGTTAGACTTAGGCCTATATGATCATATTTAGGTTGGCCTTGGTGATATACTAGGCATAAATAAGGTATATATAGAGGTAATGAGTCTTATTTCATCATATTGGGTATTGAATTCTTATTTAAGATTATTGGAGGTATCCCCCTCGAAGGGGATTAGGAGGTTGCCCCCACGAAGTGGCATATTATTATAAAGTATTTTTTAGCATATTTCATATAATCTCTTCTTTTGTTCAAGTTATTTCATTACAAGTGGTATTAGAGCATGATCTTGGCACCATGAAGGCAAGGCTTTTTCATCAATTTTGGAGGTCACTTTGGAAGTTGCATATCTTTCAAATTTGAGCAGTTTTTTTTTTCTGATTTTTTAAGGGTTTTTGAAGGCAATATTGAAGTATCTTCAGTCCAATTTTAAGGAAATTGCAGTAGAATTGAGCAAGTTTTTACAGAATTAGGGTTTCAGCCCAAAATATTTGAAAAACACATATCTCTCATATCTTAGTGAACTTCTTTCTAATTTTAAAAGGGGTTTTGAGGAGATAATTGAAGTCTATAGTACAAAAATTAGGTTTCTAGCATTTACTATTTTGCAAGTTATTGAAACTTTATTTTTTTCCATAAATTTGCTTTGTAGAAAAAGAAGAATAAAAAGAAAAAAGGACAAGTACAAGAAGTAGAAGAACAAGGAAAAGAAAGAAGAGAAAGAAAAAGAGCAAGCACTTGAGAGATAGAGAAAGAGAAAGAGCAAGAGAAAAAAAATAGAAAGCACAAGAGAAAGATCAAGAACAAGAGAGAAAAAGAAAGAGCAAGAGCAAGAGAAAGAACAAGAACACGAGACAAAAAGAAGAAGAGGAAGACGGAGAAGAAGAACAAAAGGAGATGAAGAAGAGAAAGAAAATGTTAGCATTGAGGACAATTCTTTTGTAAAGACAAGGACATTGTTATGTCCCTAACCCTATAGCATGCATATGGTTATGAGTAGTCAACTTTTGGATACCTTAACCCTTAATTGAGTCATATTGTCATCATTCCATTGTTATTTAGTTAGGTTGGACTTAGGCCTATATGGTCATATTTAAGTCGGCCTTGGTGATATACTAGGCATAAATACGATATATATTGGAGGTAGTGAGTCTAATATCATCGTATGGAGTATCGAATTCTTATTGAAGGTTATTGGAGGTATCCTCCTCGAAGTGGATTTGGAGGTTGCCGCCTCAAAGTGGCATATTATTATGATGTATTTGCAACATATTTCATATTATCTCTTCTATTGTGCAAGTTATTTCATTACAATTGCAATGCCCAAAACCAAGTGGATGGTGCTCATCTTTTCCGTAGGAACAAAGGTCTCCTCATAATCAATACCTTCTCTCCACGAGAATCCTTTAACCACCAACTGTGCTTTGTACTTGTCAAGCGTACCATCAGACGACCAGGGGACATTCAAACGTTCCCCATTTGTTATAGGCATGACTAGCTGTCCCCTAACATACCTAGGCACAATTTTATGTAATTTATGAAAGCAAATTTAAACCTTTTAAATGCTTGTTTGGTTTATGATATGCCCACTAGGATTTACAAAAAAATATGAAAATGGTGTTAGCCATGGAGGTCTGTGTTGTTTTGGAGGTGTAGATTTGGGCTTGGTGGTAGGAGCTCTACCCCTTGACCCCGCCCTGTATCACGACATTCTCATTCTTCCCTTGTTTAGTATGATATATTTCCACTACAATCTCGTTATCATCTCCCAACAATTTAAACTCTGCCTTGAATGCATTTTTTAGTGCTTCCCAACATTCTGTGGTTTCATCATCAATCTCTGTTAACTAGTCAATGGGTATTCCCCTTAGGGTTGGTGGAATGGTCTTAGCAAATAGCCTTTGTCCTCTTGACCACTTGCTATCCATATAGCTTCACATGTCTAGCAGTGCCTTACTAGATCTTCTGACCCATTTTCCGTGAGCTTTGGGAGTTTCTACATGTCTGTGATGAGCCTAAGTTGGCCTCATCCTTAAACCATCAATTTTTTATCAATTTCTATGCAAATCATGAGTTTAGCATTTTGTCAAACAGTTGGCAGGCGACTGGCACTGGCTCTTATACTGAATTTGCTGATAAATTTTCCTTAATAATTCCAAATTCCTTTGCATGCGAAAATAATATTATGACAAATCTCCTTCATTAAATTATTCAATCTCTATTCAGTTCTCTCACCAGCATATATACTTAATTTTAAATAAGTCTCTATTTAAGTACTTTTGGAAATGGTAATTAAAGAATTTATTCAGTACAACTTCTTTCACATTTATTTCAAAACAAAATACAGAATGCATGTGCTTGTAAATATTGTGCACTATACAAGTTTCCACCGGATTAATGATGCTTGGTAGCCACACGCGGTATCCACCAGCACTTCCCACGGCCTGCACCCTTCTCACGGTCTTGTCTGCAACCTCCCATGGCCTGCCATGCCTCACGCGGCCTCCTCTGCAAACTCCCACGGCCTACTATGCCTCACGCGGCCTCCTCTGCAAACTGCCTTCCTGCCCGCGATCTACAACTCCAGGCATTCAGTAATCACGCCACTCTTTGCATATGTATGGTGCTGCGTATGATAATTTCCAGCGGCAACAATGTTGCAGACTTCAACCTCTGCCCATCTACGGCCAGTTTACAAAATCTAGTTTCAGCTTACTTAGAACAATGGAATGATAGGGCCTCTGGTGCAGACTTCAGTTCAATTTGCAATCCCTTCAGAATCCAGACATCGCACCCTCAGTGTGCATAAACAAAATCAGAAGTATTTCTTTCCAGCCACAGGCAGACAGTAGGA
>MU223332.1:1756562-1769467 GCA_018584345.1 Thuja plicata
GATTTAAAACTTTTCATCCCGGTTCCGACGAGCTATAACACTAAGGTGCCCAACATATAATACCAACAATAATGGCGACCTTAGCGAATTTAATCAAATAATAATAATAATTCACTCGTCTTGCGAAGACCACTGAAGAAGCATCAGAATTGAAATCCGTTTGCACTGGAGTGATCCTGATGATAAAAGATGATGAACGAACTTGACGGGGTGACTTACTAAAAATAGACGCTCTCTCCAAGATTCTTGGAGCCCAAACCGAAAGCCAGAAATGAAAACCAAGAGCATCATTCAACTCCTCTAACTCATCTGAGCTCATCGGAACTGTCCCTTGACTTACTATAAATAGTAAGTTCACACCAATGACCCTCTAAACCCCTCGCTAGACCACGAGGATCGCAATAATGACCTGGCACCATCATTAACGACCTGCTGAAAAATGGGGACATTACAATGTCGACATTTGTACTTATCGAGGGAGTCACTATCTTTCTCAGTCATTACAAACCTTGCACGTTGGACCTGGTTGGATTGTTTTGCTCTATACATTCTAGTGCTTCACTTGCACTCGTGGCCACCTACGAGTCATTTAAATGTCCACCCTTAGCATCCCTTGCACTTTGGTTCCCTTTTTGTCTGTTCCTAGACCCTATTCTTTCGGAGTCTTCAGCCTAGTGCCCCAATTCTCGGTTCTTCCAATATCGTAGTTTCTCTATGCCATGTACATTATTCTTGAGTATCTTAGCAAACTCGGTCTTAGGGTTTTCTTCCTCATCCTCTTGGTCTAATACTGACTATATGAATGGGTTGCCCATTTGGTCGGCAAGTTTTTGGTGCCCTTCATCCGAAAGTGGTAGGTGTCTTGCAAGTTCCACCCATTTGCTCTTTGTATTCTTACACTAGTGAGACTCTTCATCTCTTTCTGAGTAGGACTTTGATTAACGCTTCAACTTTTGCTTTTGGGCAGACTTGGGTTTGCCCTCAGTAGCATTTTAGTTTTCGTTGGGGCGATTCTTCTCAATTGTCTTCGTTGCCCACTTTGTCCTTTCAATTGAAGGGATCTTCTTACCGATCCTTATATGACTAATTGATTGCTTAGGATACATCTTCTATCTTTGTTTGGCTGCACAAGCATTAATTTTCGCGGGTACATCTTCTGGTAGGGTCACGTTCTTCTTCCTCCCTCCACTTTTGTTCTTCGTACCGTACAATATCTGTTGCCTAACGTTGCTATTGATCCCTCTTTTTTCAATAAAGTTATGTGTGAGCAACCTCGACAATCTCCAAAGAAGATGGTCAACTTTTTCGTTCATTGTTAGGTTATCCTGTATGCCGCTCTTTGGAACCTCTTGTTGGAAAGCCTCCTTCGAATGTACGGGTTTACAGATACTTCCCACAAGTAAACCAAATCTTGTGTCAACTTGTCTTCTGTCATGTATTCCTCTTCTTCAGTTTTTGTTACTTCGGGTTTTTCCATAGGTCGGCTCATTACATCACCATACTGCCTGTCTGTGAATTATATTTTCCTAGGACTCATATCGACAATGACACCAAATTTTTGTTGCCTAACTCTACCAGTTAGAGAAGTAAATGAAGATACAAGTACAAAAAAGTAAGCATTTACAACAACATATTCCAAAGATGTATCTATATTACCAAGTAATAGATGTGTAATTGGTACATAACTTCAAAGAGATATCCCAACGTTAAACAATTGCATTTAAATAGTGTTCCAAGTTGGTTAAGGCTACCAACCGCCGGTGATTGCCAATTATCAACCTACAAGTAGTCGGGAAGTAATCATTACCATTACAAAACATAAGAATTATTTATTTAGCTGACTACAACTAGGTAATTTTGCCATCTACAATGCTGATACAAAAAAACAAAAGATTTCGAATTTACAGTAGTGGACTGAAATATCATGTCTTTAAATGATTTTGGATCAATAAATGCACTTAAAAAGAGATAAATGGTAAACTAAATGAGGACAGTAATAGATATTGCCCAAATATAATTATACTGAGGAATATATTTAATATCAATGAGTTCTTGCAAAGTACCAAGTTAACCATGATTTCTTGGGTACAAAGGGGATACTAAACCCCTAGAGTCCTCATTCTTAATACAATGAATCAATACACTACTTCAATATCATAAACATGCCAAAATATACCAAAATATGAGAGATAAAGTATGTAAAAAATAGGGGTAATATTGCACTCATTGATAATGATAATCTGACAAGCTTGAGTAGCACGTAGTTGGGAATAATCACATAGAAGGAAATTCAAAATCTAATTGTTATTCATTTATTTTGTGGACTGCAATTTAAAAATCAAAACAAAAGTTCTGTTTATATGTTGTATATGACATATAATCATCAACACAATTCATCAACATATTGCTATTACCATGGTCCATGGGTCATTGCATATCTTGTAATTTTGGCATCGTCAACTTAGAAATGGTCATCATAAATGATATAATCATTCAATGGAAAGTAGAACCGTATAATATGTGGTTTGAATAAAGAGTTCATTTTTTCATTGCCACATCTTGAATTATTGTCTTGAATTGTTCATTATATTTGAAAGTTGGCCGTAAAGAACAAATATTTATACTTTTATTACTGAACTGCCAACAGATTTGTCTTTTCTTGGATACTCCTTTGTAGTTTCTTTTATTTCCTTTGCTCCATTTCTTTATTTCCTTATGTTTCCTATAGATGCATAACCAAAGTTTCTGTTGAAAATAGACCTTACCTGTCTTGGTTTTTTAAATCTTCATATCTTGTTTCTGGCTTCCCACTTTCATAACATGGTGCAACATTAGTTTTGTGTGGCATTAGAGATAACACTAATAGTTCATTTTTCATAATAATTGACACATGTAAATAACAATGAAAAATCATTGTCAATCTCTGGTGCTTTGTAACAGGTGAATGCCCAGCTGTATGCTCTTAAATCAAATGCCCAGATGAAGGTTGAATCGTATAAATTGTTGTCAAGTGAGAAATACATGGAAGGGATTGGTTGGAAAATATTTAAAGAGAACATTGGAGGGTTTGAAGATACTCAATTTCAGAATAAGGGTCTTTTGGAGCACATTAGTACAACTAAGGACACAACAGACTATCTTTGGTACATGATTAGGTGCGTGCCTGTTTCTTTCATTAAGGCATTCTGATTGATTGAAATGAATTAAAGCTGAAATCATTGACTGACAAAAAACTTCTCTCTAAATATATTTGAATTTTTAAGGGCATTCCTTTCAGCATTTGATTCAACCAAGGATTCACAATGCACTATTTAATGCACAAGCACAGTTCACCAAACACAATTCTTTTGAATAAAAATAATAATGTTCAGTTAGGGCTCAAAAAGCTTCTAACTTTTTGTCACTGAGAAAATAACCATAGATTATGTTTAATAGGTATTCAAAATTCTCACCTTTTTTTGTACAAGAAAACATTTACTGAATATGTTCGCCTATTAGTCTATTTGTGAACAAAAAAAATACATTTCTAGTTGCTTTGGTGTATTTTTATTCTTTTGCAAATGTTTCGTAATGCATGTGTTTGTTTACCGCTTTCTGTAGTTTCTTTCCACTCAGACTTTGGAGAATAATCATCTGCAAATTTGTTTCTTAAACTATTTCTGATATTCATCTATCCTAAGATAAAATTCTTTCTAGCTGAATGCTTTACTCTCGGTTTTGGTAATTTTCTATGTTATTGGGTTCGCACCCTAAGCCCTCGAACTGGGTTTAGGTGCGAACCCGGTACGGGTTCGTCTGTGGGTTCGTGCTAGGTGTGCATAGGGTGTGCGCCCAACATTGTGGGTGCGCCCAAGTTCGCACACCCGCAAACCCGGGCGCACCCATTGTGGGTGCGCCCGGGTTTGCACACCCGCGAACCTGGGCGCACCCACAGTGCTGGGTGCGCACCTTGTGCACACCCAACATGAACCGAGACGCACCCACTGAGTACCTGGGCGAACCCGTGAGACCCCACAACCCAGAGTTGAAAAAGTGGGCTCAAACTTAAGTTAAAAACAATTTTTTTTAATATTTTATCCCTAACCCTAAAACGCCCTAATATGAGGCCTTCAAACGTACTTTCACTTTGGCATTTGGCATTGATCAATGATTAAGCAAAATACTATGAAATGATTTAGTTTTACTGTTCTGTATATTTCTCTTATTTTTTTGTATATATAATGCATATATGCACACACACACACACACACGCACACACGCACACACGCACGCACAACACACACGCACACACACGCACAACACACGCACAACACACACACACACACACACGCGTACCCAAACCTTAAATTTTTTTTTTCACGTACCCACTTACTGGGTTCTTGTACCTGAACCTGTCCCCGAACCCGAACCGGTAACTTAGGTAATTTTTTATTTCTCAGCTTGCAATTGGATGATCAAGCTTTGAACTAATCGACCTCAGCTGCAATTTTTTAGCCCTGAACACGGAACTTTCAAAAATTTACAAGTTTAGTTGTACACGACATCAACATTCAAGTGTAAACATTCATATAATGCATCAAATTTGTGATTCAATGTTCAACATTCATTGATTTAAGTATAGAAGCAACAGAAAACTAAACTTTTTCCCTTTTTCAATAATATACATTTTTTCATTTTTCTTTTATTTTTTTCTTCCCTCTTTCTGTAAATCTAAAAGAGCCTGTGGATGTTTAGATGTCTGGGGATGTAGGGCCTCCAAATGGCATGTTTTGGGGATAGGACTCCAAGATGATTACCCAAGCTGTGGTTCCTATATAAATTGTTACTTTGATTTTCTACTGATGTGTGATTGATGACATCAAAGGAGTGACATTTGATGTGACACAAATTGACATCCATAAAATTCACTAATGTGGCTGAACTCCATGGTTGATGGGGCTTCAATTTTGAGGCACTAATCACGTTCTTGCATTGATATACCATTAATATTCTCTATTTTTATCGCACAATTGTCAGGAGCCTCATGAATTTTCATCTCTTGAACTTAACTGTTTTGGTTTCTCATTGACCATAAAACTTCAACACTAGCGCCCCGGACATTAAGTTCATTTTTCTGAGATGCTTGTTTGTGCCAGTATTTCTGCTGTGGTTGGATTACTTTGGTTGTCTAGTATGCATTAATCTTAGTCTCTTTTGATTTGTTCAAGTTCATTTTTCTGAGATGCTTGTTGTGCCAGTATTTATTCTGTGGTTGGATTACTTTGGTCATCTAGCATGCATTAATCTTAGTCTCTTTCGATTTGTTCAAGTTCAATAGTTTATGCATCAGGTTCCCATGATCCATATAAATGTTGCCAGTGTATTGTGGAGTGAGAACATGTGGTTGTAAACATAAATTTTGTTTTCTATCCTAGAGGCATTATCTTCATCTGCTAGAACTATTTGGCTCAAGCTATGAAAGTCATCCAGAAATGAATAGAAGTCATGTCTTGCAACTACCTGCAACACAAAGCAAGTAAAAGTGTCATGCCCACTTTTCCACCTTGGAAAAACATGACACAAGATAAAACTCGCTGGAAAAACACGACAAAAAGATACGGAAACCAGGCCTTTGATTGGCGCTACCTATAGACTCCTAAAATCTCCATAGATGCCAATCTGCACCTCTTATTCTACGATCATGGATTTCACATTTGTCCATGCTGATTGCTACATCGATAAATTTATCACTCCTATTCAACACCTTTATGTACATTGGTATCAGCTTACAGGGCCTTCATCTTAGCAGTTGCGCACCTGACACAGATGGAATTCTGTTCACTCAAAGCTTTGGTGACATTCCTTGAGATCCCAATATGCCCATACAAACACATCTTTCCACTGAAGAAAAATTGATCTCCATTTCTTTACTATTTTATAATGACCATCTATGGTGATATTTTCATAGCTTTCTTAGGCCTAAACCCTTCATAAGCAAATTTTTCTTGTTAATACAGCTATATATGTGATAATTGATTAGTTTTATTCTCCAGAATAAAGCTGAATCTTGCAGTAAATCTTCTAAAACACTTATCCTGTTATCCATGAATACTAATAGAGATAATATTATATATATTCAGAGGGATATTAATAGCACATTGAAATTCAGTATTTGTGGTATTTCTAAGACAAACATATCTGGTGCATGGAAAATAATAAATACTTTAAAATACAACTCTTACAGTTTATTTTCAAAGTATGATTTTATATGCATTTGATGGTGGCTTGAAACATGTCTGTGCACACCATTTCTGTTGTCTTATTATTCGGTTAATGTTTTGTGCTGAATATATAATTTCATTTCCTAACTCTGATTTGCAGTGTTGATGTCAATGAAGATAAGCCCTTTTTGAGTAACATTTCACCGTTGCTTGCTATTGGGTCTCACGGTTATGCTGTGCATGTCTTCCTCAACAATAATTTTGTAGGTAATTTGAAAAATTCTGGAGATCAAATTGTTAAACTGTTTGCTTATTATGATGGAGTGACATCTCACTCTTGTCAACGAAGCATAGTAAAAATCTGCCAAAACCCTTTCCTCTATGTTTTGAAATTGTTTTCATTGAAAGAATTCAGAAATTTGATGTCACTGTTGTGTAAGCTGGCTTGTATTTTAATCTTATCTATGGTACAGATAAATTTGGAAAAAGATTACATAAACTTTTTGTGTTCTCCTCAAGTACCTGCCATTCAATATTAGGCGCTTATGATTGATGCAGAACATTCAGGTTTTTAAGTCTGGTGGAGAATTTGAGGTCTATTTAATATTGTAATGTCCCATAAGAATTTTTTTTGACAACATTTAACTGCATTTTTTACTATGCATTATTTTTGTAAAGCTTGGCCTTTATATATGTATTCAACGTCCAAAAATGGCTATTTCTAATTTTACACCATAACAACATTGGTTTATTTTTACCTTTCAATGTGCGAGTATGTTTGTTGTTTGATATGGTGTTTAAAATGGTGAAGTTTATGATGAGTTTTTGTTACAGTTCAGCTCACTGCTACTAGGAAATTTTGTATTCCATCAGAATTTTCATTATCATGTATTTCCAGACTTAGAATGAGTATAGAATTTGACTTCTAACAATTCCAGAATTCGATAACAAGGTTATTTACAAACTAAAGGGATTTCTTGAACAGAACTATAGAAGTTCGAACTGTTCTCATAATTATTATTTACTTGCCTACGATCATCTGCTATTAATTTTAGGACTTCTTACAGTGTCTTTGTATAAAGGCAGCAGAGTAAAACAACAAACCGAACAAAATGTAGCATTGTAATATAAATTGTATTTTCAGGAATGCAATTCTAACTAAGCACTAAGTAAATATTTTATGCTACCCTCATACCAGGACCATTTAGGGAAGAATTTAAAATCTTAGTGAGATGATGTGCTGGAAAAATTTCATCTTAGAATAGATGAATATCACACACACACACACACACAAAGTGTAGCACTCTAGAATTTGGCCTTACTGACGGAAGGATTTGGAAATGAACTAGCCAAATCACCATGAACTAACTTTGTTGTCTGCGATGCTCTTCATGCCTTGCCTACATCAAACTTCCCTTTTGGATGCTTACTAAAGATGTGGCTTTGGCAAATGACATTAGAAAAGAAAACTAAAGACAAACCTATAGCCATGCTCTATTGGTTGAGTTGTTGCAAGTAGTGATAGTTTGATGACCAATCCACTCATCCCATAACCTGCTCACCTCATCAAAATGAATGAGCAAAACAATGAAAGGAGGATTAGGAACTAAGTGTAAAAAGAGATAAAAACAATTGTAGAACGACTATGCACCTCACTAATAAACATTGAATTGGGAGTGAACTCAACTCATTTGCTTGAACTTGTGTCATTGATTTGATAAACTGAAAGGAGATTAGTTGATAATAGGGGCACACAAAGAACATCTTGAAATGTGCCATTCCCCACATCAAGAAGTTCTCTCACATGCTTCAATAGAAGTGACGTCACCCATCAAAATGGTCGACATAGAACAAGGCTCCGAAGATGTGAATTTATCTTGATATTAAGCCATGTCTTGCAAAGCACCCGAATCAAGAACCCAAATAGATAGTGGAGAAGAAACCGCTAAAATGCAGTGTTCCTTTCTTGGATCACCTTATATTCCGCCCTAAATTCATAATTCCAAATGAGATAAGGAACACAATATAGTTAGAGATGTAATTCTCACTCAAGGAATATAATGAGATAAGGGTGCATTTGAAACCTACAATCAGATTAGACAATAATATAGATATACTCATGAAATGCTTCCAATTTTAGGGTTAGATCACATATACATATTGATCGACACAACAAATCTCAATGATTACATGGGAGCTCAACCATAATGAGGGTGGTGTTGGGAGACATGAAGATGTGCCCCAAGTATCCTCTACCCTAGGCCCAACAGAAGGACCTTATCCTTTGTGGCCTCATGTAGTCCTTAACCGGTGGTGTACCTAGTGAGGGCTTTACACTGTTCCCCTCCATGTCAACCCCTCCTTTTATGATTGAAGATCCCTTTCTAATTCACTTCAATAATTTATCCATGTGGGGATAGTAGGGGAGCTGCAATAGGGTGCCCTTGACCCTAAACCCTAGGTCCCAAGGTGGACGTTATCCCCCTTAGCCTCATATGGTCCTTAACTGATGATCCTTAACCATCATTTTGAGGTGGTCTCATGTGGTTCTTAAACATCATCATGAGGTGGCATACCTAGTGGGAATCTCATCGTTCCCCCTCCTTGTACTCCTTCCCCCCACATCACCGATTATTACAAATTCCATATTGGTCATACATCAATAAATAAATCAGTTAATTTCATGTTGTCAGGTATGGACATTATATTTGCATATGATCAGATATAAAACAATATTTGCATATGATCAGATATAAGATTATATTTGCATATGGTCAGGTATAAACATTTTATATATAAATCTATCCATCATACCACAATGATTAGAAGTCACTTGATAATTCCTGCGGCTGTATTTATTATAATTGCCTTGCTCGATGCTAGTTCCTGAAAATCTGTATGATCTTCCTGCTGTCAATGATGAACTTTTCTGCTTGTTTCATATACTTCTGCTGCTGTTCGCTTTCTCTGCTGAATACATGTTTTTCTTCTGCTGAATATATGTTTTTCTTCTGCTGATGCATTTCTGCCTCTGCTGGTGTTCGATGGTTATCTCTGCTCGTCTTCTGGATTTGTGTTGCTTGCCTTGACACTTTCTTGGAGTAGATCCTTAATGTCTTTATTTCCTCTCCCCTGGATCGGAAGAGGCATGTTCCTTCCTATGACATCCCTCTAATTCTCCAATCACACCTCTTCCCAAAACGGGCCTTTTTGATAATCTGATTATATCATATCTTTGCATGACCAACTCCTAGTTTATGCATTTTGAAAGTCGGCTATATCTCTAATTTAGTTAACCGCTATATATCCTTAATGAGTCCACCTCCATTTAATTAGTTAGCCATTTGTTTGTAAAAAATGCCTTAATTGTAATCATTGTTACCTGAGGGAATTCACCCATCGTTTAATAGAATCACTGCTTGAGGGTGTTAATGTTTGTAGCTGCAGGATACATTTTTCATTCTTACCTGCAACAGTTGTGCTTATCAGAAATTGTTGATGTTGCATTTGTTATTAAGTTTGTGATTGCAGAAGGTTTCTATGCTGGTCGACTCTTTCATCTCTGTATCCCGTCATGTGTATTGTTCTTTGAGGGCACTATAGAGTGTTTGCTTCCAGGTCTCGGCTCCTTTTCATAAGTGCTGTAATTCATTGTGCTGGGATGTTTGTGTTTATGGAACGGCTCAGAATTTTACAACTGTCGGTGGCAGTTCTATTTCTCACGACTATCTGCCATTTATTTTTGTACTTAATATTGTTTCCGATGGTCGTGGCTGTTGTATGGAATCTTTCTCTATGCATTGGTTCCCGTTATTGATGACGGTGATGAAAGACATGTAGCATCAAAAGACTCTGTAACGACAGTTTGTTGTTACTGCTGTCAGTTCATGTTTTCGTCGATTGAAGAGTAACCCCATGTCCCCATGCAGCTGCTGAAGAGCCAAATCTGCTTAATTATAAGCAGTTAGAGTGTTGTTCCCATGTAAATTTTTAATTTCGGCAAAAGGATAAATTGGAATCTTTCCCTATTTTTTTGAAGCAACTGTTGCTTATAACTTAAAATTAAGCTTTGAAAAAAAGGGAGGGGCTGAAAATAAGCAGCACTGCTTATTGAGAAAAAATAGGAAAAAATGACACTTGGCATCACCATTTTAATTCTAAGTTGCTGATTCAGGTTCGGGGACGGATTCGGGTTCCTGAATCCGGTTCGTGGATTCGCGAATTTTTCTTTTTGCCATTTGGATTCGTATGGGTTCGTGTGTGTGTATATATATATATATATATGCATTATATATACAAAAAAAAAGAGAAATATACATAATTCTAAAACAAAATCATTTCATAGTATGTACTGTGAATCTATGATGCTTGATCATTGATCAATGCCAAATCTCCAAGATTCAAAACATTAAAATTAAATCATAACACTAGTTCAAGTATCATTGTTTGAAGTTCAACTAATGGATTAATAATTTATTGATATTCTCTTCTTCATCATCATCATCATCTTCTATATGGAGCCTAATAAGACTCCAAGGTTAATTTTTCCCCACTTTTATTGGCGTAGTTTCCACCCCAAATTATTAAATAAGACGGGGTCGAGGGGCAGTGCCCCCGCGAGGGTTTTTGGGGGCAGCACCCCCGAAAGCTCAACTGACTTTAATTATTTTATAAAGGCTCCAAGAGTTATTTTTCAAGGCAAAAAAAAACGTCTTAATTTTACCACTTTACATCTTGGCTGGCCGCGGGTCTCTGTGGATTTGCGTGGATTCGTGTGGGATCCTCGAGGATCCTTGTTTTCTCCTCCCGGTCCCTGTGGGATTCGGGCAGGGTTCGGATTTGGACCTGTGGGTCTGACTGGATCCGCGGATCGCGGATCCATCCGGACCCTGCTCGGATCCAGCACGGACCGGGAGGAGAATCCGGACCCGGATCTAGGGTCCAGGGTCCGAATCTGGTAACTCAGTTTTAATTCATTCCTTTTATTTGCATAAAGTTTGTCTCCGAAATTTAAATTTTTTATATAAGAATACTATTTACAAGCATTGCTTAAAATTAAGCAGCAAATTTTAGCATCTGTGGGGACACCTGCTCCACAAATTGCTGCTCAAAAAGTTGAGCAGCAACTGCTAGCCAAAATCAGCTAAGCAGAAGCATGGGGACCTGCCCTAATTGCCGACGGTTCATACTATGATGGAAGAGGAAACGACTTCATTTTTGATAGCCTTTTCGGTATTCCCGTGTCTTTGGTAGAATAAAAATATAGTATGGTGTCGTTCTTAAAAGTGATTGTTACAATTTTTGTTTCTTGAGAAGTGCAAACTATTGTTCAATTTGGTTTGCAGACTTTCTTGATTGAGATAATTCTCGGTTATTATCATATGTGTATCTGCCGTCCATCCATGAGATACTGCGATTGGAGAGCAAAAGTTGGGGATTCTGATTTTCTTGATATCCCTGTGCATCGCACGACGCTGAAGTTGGGGATGATTTAGTTCTACACTGTGGTGATCATTTATGTGTTCTTGCACAAAGACGATTTGATATTGTTTGAGATTTCTGTAGACATCTGTATTCTGTATAGGCTTATGGTGATGTGAATAGTATCAATGATTGATACAAAAGGTTTTTCTGTATGCAATAAAAGTCTGATAGTTTATATATGATCGTAAAAGGATTATTGATTGTTAAGTGTTAACAATCTCAGTAAAGGATTTACTACTGGTTAAGCTTGTGAGCTTTGTATTCAGACTTATTGATTATTCAATAAAGAATCAATTTTGGTGTGGCTGGGTTTTTCCCTCAAGTAAGAGGGTTTTCCCAGGGTATCTTTGGTGTTCTTGTGTTCCTGATTTATCTGATCTTTGTTTTATGCATTTTTGGTTCTAAACATTAACATGGTAACAGAGCAAGGTTTAAGAAAAGATCCTAAACTAGATTTATGCAAGTGGTTGGAGATTCAGAGGGAGCTTGAGCGACAAATGGAGACTGCCAACTCCTTTGCAGAGGATTAGCAAGCTCTAGAAGCTGTGTCTTCGAAAGCTCATTGTTTGGTCAAATATTGGAGACAAGTGTAATTTATTGTGATAATCAAAGCTGTGAGAATGCTGCCCCTGCTGAGAGGGAGTCTTTGTTGAGAGGGAGTCTCAACATTCATCAGTTCTTATGTGCTGTAATGCATTTTTCTCTGAGATAGAGAAATTTGAGGTGAAAGCCCTTGTAATGCATTTTTTTCCGAGATAGAGAAAGTTGAGGTGAAAGCCCTTAATGCATTTTTCTCTGAGACGGAGAAATTTGAGGTGAAAGCCCTTGTAATGCATTGTAAAGTGCCTTGACAAATTTGATGTTTTATCCCTGTTTTTCTGCCTTAAGAATTTTGTCAAACACTTCCCTTGCAACCTCAGTTTGCTGACGTTTGTTGGTTTGCTTTGATTTTTGAATGCCAATGATGTTTGAATGAAAACAAATGATCGCAAGCAACTAATTGAAAGACTAAATGATATGCAACTTCTTTTTATTCTTTTCCAATTGCAAATACATGTATTTCTGATATAAAATGCACACCTACAGCCAAGAGGTATTTTTACAAACACTTGGCATGCAACCTATGAAAAACTATGCAATGAGATATTTTGTCAAACAATTGTTATGCAATCAGTTGTAACATTAAGACAAACAATTGCCATGAACCCTTATAACTCCAAT
>MU223332.1:1774656-1789346 GCA_018584345.1 Thuja plicata
GTGTGTGTGTATATATACAAGTGTGTATACACACGTGTGTATACACACATATGTGTGTATATACACACACATATGTGTGTATATACACACACATATGTGTATACATGTGTGTATATACACACACATGTGTATACACATGTGTATGTATATACACGTGTGTGTATATATGTGTATGTGTATATATACACATGTGTGTGTGTGTATATACACACATGCGCGTGTGTGTATATGTGTATGTGTGCAAAAACAAAGTTCCAATTCCAATTCCAATTTTGTGGAACCAAACGCAGAATCTGCATCTTCTCAGTCATCTTCCAGGTGAACCAAACACGACAGCCTAATTCTAGAATTCATTTTGAGAATAGCCCAACTGCCAGAATGGATTCAATTCCAGAATTGGCAATTCCAGCATGCACAAATTCCACGAAACAAACAGGCCCTTAATGCTTTTACAAATGCTCAAAATAGGTTCAAACTTTGAGAGCACAACTTTAGAATAGAGTCAAGAAAACTAATAGCATAATTGTGAAGTACACAAAAAATTGCAATCAAGACAGTGATCACATGTATCTAAACAAAAAATTCAGAGAAAGAAAGAGACCACATAAGTTTTCAGGTTATTTTGCATTAATGAGTCATATCATTGAGTCCGAGCCTTCAAGTTTTGAGGAGGCATCAAATCAGCAAGTATGGAGAGATGCTATGACTGAAGAATATCAATCCATCATCAAGAATGATGTTTGGGATGTTGTCCCTAGAGCTAAAGAAAAATCAGTTGTATCTTCTAAGTGGCTGTTCAAAATTAAGCATGCAGCTGACCGGAGTGTTGAAAACATAGTTACAAGACTCGGCTTGCTTCGGACTCGGCAAGCTAGTTTCAAGCTCGGACTCAGACTCGACGTCCAGACTCGGCGAATCGAAAAACCCAAGAAATTGAAAGATTTTAAGGTTTTAAAGCTTTTTTCATGCATCATTTAGTCAATTAACATTAAATACACAATAGTTGAGATAAATAGAAGCTACTTCGCACACATACACGAGTTTACATAGATCACATAAGTATAAATGGTGTCACTGTCAAATGTTGTAGTGTCCCTTCTTGGGTCCTTACATAAATTCCCTACAAAACCATCATTAGTAGAAGATAACATATAATATTCAACTCTTCATTGCTATATTCTAAGTTAGTAAGGAGGATTTGATCCTAAGAGCTGCCTCTAGGACAGGCTTCACAAGACTCCAGACTCTCTGCTTGAAGGATATAAGATCCATTCTTAGCAACCTGGACTATCGACACGTCTTCTCATAGAGCACTGCTCCTAAGTAACCATTACCTCTATATTTTATGTTAGTGAGGGGGATTTGATCCTAAGAGCTGCCTCTAGGTCGGGCTTCACAGAATTTCCAATTCTCGGCTTGAGGGATATAAGATCCACTCTAAGCAACCGGGCTATCGACACGTCTTCGTATAGAGCACCGCCCCTAAGAATCTCTTGGAAACGATAAACGTTATCCAAGCCTACGCATATGCATATGACTGGCTATCAGTATATATACTGCCTACGTGAGATTATAACAATCTTGAGACTAGGGAAACTATAACAATTTCCTCTAGCCCCCTCCAAATATAGGAATCCATCTCTAATGAATATAATATTCATTCTATATGGTATCCATATCATCATCTTAATGGACATATAAATGTACAGACATTAATGTTGATTATAAAAACATAGTTTTAGATTTATCCATAAAAGAAATCTAGAATTACAGAAGAATGCATTATTTAAGAATTCTCATAATATATCTATGTATACTTCAAATTAAATATATATCTATATATATATACATAAAAAATATCTATATAAATAAGAATATATATATATATATATATATATATATATATATATATGTATATATAATACTCAATAATCAACAAAGAAAATCATTTTTATTAATGCCATACCGAAGACGCTCGAAATACTTTTCGCTGACTATTTTCTTCACGTTTTCCTTTATCTCCGATCCTTGTCGTCTTGTTTTGTTGTTACCCTTGGCATATTTATATGTATGTGGGAGGGAGAGTCACGTTGCCTCCACATAGAGTCGCCCCCTTAGGGGGTGCGACTGGTCGCAGCCCTAAGACTCAGTCGCACCACCTAAGGTGTGACCTAATCCATTCCGTCGACAACCTCATTTAAAATAGTTGCCCGCCATGTAATATAATAATAATATATATATATATATATATATGTATAATAGTATATATTATATATATTATTATTAAAATTATTATATTTAAATGATCATTGTTATTAACAATTATATTTTAATAATAATATTTCTAAATGTTATTAATATATCATCAATAATGTTTAATTTATTGTTTTATTGCCATTAATGAATAATAGTTCCATTTTCTTAATAATGACATTAAAATTTAAAACGAAGGTAAGAATATTACCAATCTTTTGATTAATATAATTTATACTTAATTGTAAGAATTTTTAGAACACATACTTTGTAGGAGATTTAATTGAGGGACATCATAGTTGCCCCATCTTTAATTTGCTTGTCCTCACGCAATTCGAGATTTCCCTCTTTTTCCTTGGTGACATCTTCATCCGGAAGATCCTTCCCAGTATTGGGTGATCGTTTGATTCCTTACTTTCCCTTCTAGGCACCCTATAACCATTCTTGGACGATCGCTTTGTTCCTATGATGATATGATATCGATATTAATCAATGCTTCATCGACCCCAGACTTATTTTGTATTTGATAGTTTTTTTACTCTTACATTAGTGTATCATTTACTTCATTATGTATGATCTTTAGAATATTGATAATGACTAGTGATGGTTTCTTATATCGCGCTTGTTTCTTTGAATAATAAGTTTAAATCTTTAATTAAAACTTATTTAATCATATATCGTCTTTATTTTGTATTATTATTAATTTTATATTTTAATATTATTATTTATTAAATTCTTATTTGAAAAAGGGGACATCATAGTCTACCCTCCCCCAAAATTGCTTGTCCTCAAGCAATTATATATTTTCCTCCTTATGATTTGATAAAAGAGTTTTTTAAGACAAGTTTCTGTCACCATCTAGAGAAATGATCTTATAGATTATTCTGTAATGGTGCCAATTGATTTTGCCAAAACCTCAATTTCAATTTCATCTTTCTCCAGCTGTTATTATTGTTCTAGATCAATCCACAGTAGAACTAAACACATTTGAAATTATGAAATATATGCATGAATATGTGAAGACATGAAGTAGGCACACTTAACATACACAAAGTATACTCTCCATACACACATTGTTATATTCCTTTCTATTCGCTAAAATGATTATTTATCGTTTACCCTGCAAAATGGCAAGATCATGCTCTGATACCACTATAGTGTCCCTTCTTGGGTCCTTACATAAATTCCCTGCAAAACCATCATTAGTAGAAGATAACATATAATATTCAACTCTTCATTGCTATATTCTAAGTTAGTAAGGAGGATTTGATCCTAAGAGCCGCCTCTAGTTCGGGCTTCACAGGACTCTAGGCTCTCCGCTTGAAGGATATAAGATCCATTCTAAGCAACTTGGACTATCAACACGTCTTCCCATAGTGCACTACTCCTAAGTAACCATTACCTCTATATTTTATGTTAGTGAGGGGGATTTGACCCTAAGAGCTGCCTCTAGGTCGGGCTTCACAGAATTCTCGATTCTCGGCTTGAGGGATATAAGATCCACTCTAAGCAGCCGGGCTATCGACACGTCTTCCTATAGAGCACTGCCCCTAAGAATCTCTTGGAAACGATAGACGTTATCCAAGCCTACACATATGCATATGATTGGCTATCAGTATATATACTGCCTACGTGAGATTATAACAATCTCGAGACTAGGGAAATTATAACAGTTTCCTCTAGCCCCCTCCAGATATAGGAATCCATCTCTAATGAATATAAGATTCATTCTATATGGTATCCATACCATCATCTTAGTGGACATAAATGTACAGACATTAATGTTGATTGTAAAATCATAGTTTTAGATTTATCCATAAAAGAAATCTAGAATTACACAGGAATGCATTATTTAAGAATTCTCATAATATATCTATATATATTATATACTTCAAATTAAATATATATATATACATAAAAAAAATAAAATATAAATATCTATATAAATAATAATATTTATATCTATATATATATATATATATATATAATCAATAATCAATAAAGAAAACCATTTTTATTAATGCCATACCGAAGACAGTTGAAATACTTTTCGCTGGCTGTTTTGTTCACTTTTTCCTTTATCTCCGATCCTTGTCCTCTTCTTTTGTTGTTACCCTTGGCATATTTATATGTATGTGAGAGGGGGAGTCACGTTCCCTCCACATAGAGTCGCCCCCTTAGGGGGTGCAACTCTAAGGCTACGACTTAGTTGCACCACGTAAGGTGCGACTTAATCCATTCCACCGACAACCTCATTTAAAACAGTCGCCCGCCATATAATATAATACTAGTATATATATTATATATTATAATGTATATTATAGTATATATTATTATAATTATTATATTTAAATGATTATTATTATTAACAAATATATTTTAATAATAATATTTCTAAATGTTATTAATATATTATCAATAATGTTTAATTATCATTAATGAATAATAGTTTCATTTTCATAATAATGATATTAATTTAAAACGAAGGTAACAATATTACCAATCTTTTGATTAATACATTTTATACTTTATTGTAAGAATTTTTAGAACACATACTTTTTAGGAGATTTAATTGAGGGACATCACAAATGTCTACAATATTCATGGAATCAAACTAGCATATCATAGACAGGTTTTGTGTTTTGCTCTTATGCTGTTGCTTTTGGTCACATAGACTGCTGGTCTTGTTAACACTATTTAAATCTTTAATTTATTCATACAAAAAGCTAGACACATGTTTTCACTAATCATTTTTTGCTGGTGATATTTGCTCTAACATTATTAGCAACTTAATTTTTTTAGTAACTCTTTTTCACCACAACTTTTGGTGACAACCAGCCTTGTGACAATATATCTCCCGACAACAGTTTGTGCAATCATTTTGGTACCCTTGGGATGTTATCTCCGCTAACAATAATTTGAATACAATCATTTTTTTAGGATCTACTAACATATCTTAATGCCTTGGAGTAAATGCTTTTTGTGACAAGTAGAAGTATTTTTCATGAATTTCTTTCCGTTGTGGCTCTTTGGCCCAACAATTACATATTGAGATGTTTTTATTCCTCTTCTCAGTGTTTAAATTTCTAGAATTAGTTTAAAATTTAAATTTTCGACTTCATGAGATTTGTAAGTATTCATTGGTTATTCATGAAATGAAATTGCAAAGAATGTTTGCATGACAGATTGATCCTTAACATCTTGTGGTAAGAGCCAGAATAAGCTCCCTCGCAGAAAAGCACCATGTTTGGTTCATTTTTCTAATGAATGGATTTTTATGACCAATTCTTACTATGCTACCTCTCTATGATATGCTAGTTTGCAAGTGATGGAATGAGCTTTTTAGGTCTTAGACAATGCATATAAACCAAAAAAAGTAAGTTGAAACAAAAAAATATTTTTTTAACACTTTATCTCTGTTGGCTGCGACAAAGACCTGCCTACGGGACTCGCAGAGTCTGGAGAGTCCTTGGACTCGGCGAGTCTTGACAGGACTCTGCAAGACTCGGCTGAGTCCGAGTCTAGAGTAAAAAAAACTTTGGAGCCCGGACTCGGCTCGGGACTCGTAGAGTCTTGTAACACTGGTTGAAAGTATAAAGCAAGATTTGTGGGAAGAGGTTTCTCTGAAAAGGAAGGTATAGATTATGAGGAGACCTTTGCTCATTTAGCTCGGTATACTTCTATCAGAACTATCATTACTATTGCAACAGTTAAAGCCTGGAAATTACATCAAGTGGATGTAAAGACTACATTTTTTAATGGTGTGATTGAAGAAGAGGTGTTTATTGAGCAGCCAGATGGTTTTGTGATTCATGAGAAGGAATCTCATGTATGCAGATTGAAAAAGGCCTTGTATGGCCTTAAGCAAGCGCCATGTGTATGGTATGAGAGGATTGGTCATTACTTATTGAGCTTGGGATTCTCCAAGAATGATGCAAATCCAAATCTTTATTTCAAGGTAATTGATGACAAAGCCTTAATTTTAGTTCTTTATGTTGATGATTTATTTCTTATTGGGGCAGATAATCTCATTATCAAATGTAAGAAAGATTTAGCTTCTGAATTTGAGATGAAAGCTCTCGGTCTTGTGCATTACTTTCTAGGACTAGAAGTGTGGCAAAGGCCTAATGAGATTATTTTGAGTCAAGGGAAATACTCTATAGACATTTTGAAGAGATTTGGTCTGCTGGATTGCAAGTCCATGTCAACACCTATGGAAGCAAATTCGAAAAAGTTACATTAATGTGCAGCCAGTTCAAATTTAGTAGGTCCCACCATGTACAGACAATTAATTGGATAATTGATGTATCTAGTCAATACTAGACCTGATATTTGTTATGTTGTTAACACTCTCAGTCAGTTCACGTGTGAGCCTAGACAAATTCATTTTGTTGCAACAAACCATATATTGAGATATTTGCATGGTACAGTGAGATATGGTCTGAAATATACTTGTAAAAATCTGAAATTGCAAGGTTTTTCTGATTTTGATTGGGCTGGGTGTGTGCCTGACAGGAAGAGTACTTTTGGTTGTTTCAGCTTAGGTTCTGCTATAATTTCTGTGCAGCAGGAAACAATTAGGTGTGGCTCAAAGTACAGAAAAACCTGAATATATTGCAGCTTATGTGGCAGCTCGAGAAGCAGTGTGGCTTCGAAAGCTTCTTCCAGGACTGTTTGGGCAGAGACTTTGGAACCAACAGTGATTCATTGTGATAACCAAAGATGTGTGAAGCTTTCTGTTAATCCTATATTTCATTATAGAACCAAACATGTGGGGATTAAATATCATAAGAGATTGTTCATATAAAAGCATTTCAACTCAAGTACATTTGTACTGATGGGCAGACGACTGACATTCTCACCAAGCCACTTTCCAGAGTGAAGTTTTCATATTTTCAAGATAAGCTTGGTATTGTGGAGAATGATGGTCTTGCTGAGAGAGTTTCAGCTTCAGTGATTCTTGCTACTTGCTAGTAATGCATTTTTCTCTAAGACGGAGAAATTTGAGGTGAAAGCCCTTGTAATGCATTTTATCTCTGAGATGGAGAAATTTGAGGTGAAAGCCCTTGTAATGCATTTTTCTCTGAGACGGAGAAATTTGAGGTGAAAGCCCTTGTTGCTCTTTCCACTCATGGGAGTAGCCATAGTGGATGTCATGTTGAGAGACTCCATGACAACATCACGTTGAGTGACTTCGTGATGTGATCTTGTGTTTATTTCACACATGGGAGTAGCCATGGTGAACATCATGTTGAGTGACTCCATGATGCTATCACGTTGATAGAATCCATGATAATTTTTTTTTGGTCACAAATGGGTAAAGCCATTGTGAGTGTCATGTTGAGAGACTCCATGACCTGAGATTTTGCAAAAGATATCTCGTTTGCTAAGAGGGAGTGTTGAAGTTTGGTAGCTGCAAGAGCTATTTGTGCACCTGTGTTAATTGCATCAGTATTATGCTATGTAAGATGATGACTATTCTCTGTTGTTGCAAACTCTATTCTTTCCTGGTGATCAATTGATTTAAGACTGCGAAGAGTCTTTCTCTGTGATTGGTTCACCTTTTGTAGATTATTGTCTATTTGTTTTCTAATGCTGGAGAACTATGAAGACTTCATCGTTGGCATATGAATGTTCTCTCTTCGTAATTGTCACGACAGTTAAGCTTCTAATCACCGTCCTTTGTTTATGTCGACTATCAAAATGGAAGAGCTTTATTTTTAGCGTAACAACTGGAATTCAAGAGTCTTTTATAACTGCTCCATACGTGGTTGTTGTGGCAGTCCTTTCACTTTAGTAGCACCGCTTGTGCATCTGAAGGGTTGCTGGCTAGCATTTGGACTTTTTATCACATCTTCTCACAATCTTTCGTCACGATTATTGAGTTCGTTTTTACTAGCATTGAGGCTGGAGCTGTTGAGGTTAATGTCATGGTGAAATCTTTCTGTTGTGTGTTAGTCTATATCTACGATCATTACAGGAGACATTCTGTAGACATTAGTTTGTGTTTGTGTAGATTGTTATGAGTTTTCTGTAGACCTATGTTTGTGTTGCTTTATGAAGAGTCATCTGTAGATGAGTATTGCCGTGTATTTTGTTAGTAGTGTGTAAAGTCACTTTTTAGTCTGTGAGTAAAGGATATATTTGAGTCTATATTAATGTAAAAAGAGAATAACATATTGTTATGTGGAAAAGGAGTGAAATGCCCCACACTAGCAGTAGGAAAATGAAGGATAGGAAGATGGGGAATAAAGGATGTATGAAATGGAAGGATGGTGTGTAATGGATGTGAGTGGAGGACTAAAGGATAGGGAATAAGTGGAGTAGGATCCAAGGACTATATTGCAAAGGATGCCCCCATACTAGAGTTGGGAGGATCAAGGATTGAGAGACGGTGGATAAAGTGAGTGAGATGGATGGATAGTGTATAAAGGATATGAATGGAGGGGATAAAGATTTGTATTTTCCAAAGAACGCATGGATGTTTTTGCGCCTCTAGTTTTTTATTCAAGATAAGAGGTATTAAAGTGGAATGGATTTGGATAGGATGAGGGATGATATGGATATGTTAGTAAATAATTATATGGAGGATATGGATGAAATAGGATAATGGATAATGTATGGAGGAAATGCATGGGGATAACCAAGATCAAAGACATGGAAAGGAGGATGTACTTATATAGGATTATGGATGGAGTATGGAGGAAATAAATAGGACAAGGACTATGAGAGGGAGGATATGATGTGAAGATCAAATATGGATAAAGTGGATGAACTTACGTAGGATAATGGATAGTGGATGGATAATGACTAAGGAACATGGAGGATGTTGATGGAAGGAATGGATAGGATAGTCAAGAGCAAAGATGGGATAAGGATGATGTACTTAGATAGGATTATGGATGGAGTATGGGAAATGTGGAAGACATCTATGGTAGCATAGTATGGATGGATCTTTCCCCTAAGCGTAGAGTGCAAGGGGATGAGGATAAGTGAATGGATGTATAAGTGGATTTGGAAGAAAATAGATATGTTATGGGAGAAATGGAGGGAGGACTCAAGCATCTAGTTCCATGGATAGCATCCCTTGAAACTTGTTTTAATATACCAAGGCATTTTGGATATTTGCTAATAGATGTTGGTAGGATTGTGGAAGGGAGATGCAATGGATGGGGGATATGGAGGAGGAATAAGGATTTATGCATAGGATTGGATTAATGGGATGGATGGGTGTGGAAGGATTGGTGGATAATGGATGGAAGGTTGGAAGACTTGTGAATTAATGGATGAGGGAGTTGGGAAGGCCATCATTGGCACCACCTTGAAGGGTGGTGGAGTTGTAGAGGAGGATTGGTGGAGCTGAAGAGGAGGATATTTTGAAGGAGATGAAGGAGAAAATATGGATTTTGGGATATAAGGACCCAAAATAGATGAAGGAGATGATGGAATTAGGACATTAGGGTCCAAAATAGATTTGAAAGATTGGGGAATTTTAGATGGAGGATTAGATGACTTATGAGTGGAGGAATCTTTTGGATTAGCAAAGTTCAGTAGTCATGGATGTGGGGCGACAAAATGCGGTTCAATTTATTACAGACAATGTTGTTGCTTGTGTTGCTGCTAGGAAACTGTTGATGGACAAATACCCCTCCACGTTTTTTACGCCATGTTCAACACATTGCCTTGATCTAACCCTAGAGGAAATTTGAAAAATTGAATGGGTTAAGGAGGCATTGCAAAAGGCTTGCACGGTTACCATATATATCTACAATCACACAAGGGTTTTGAGTATGATGCGCCAATTCACAGGGGGCAAGGAGCTGGTTCGACTAGGGGTGACAAGGTTTGCAACACACTTCCTTGCACTACAGACTCTAGTTCAACAAAAAATGAACTTGAGATGCATGCTTGTTTCAACGGAGTGGATGGACTTATGCTTCTCAAGTCAAACAGATGGCATAAGAGTGACAGACTACATATATTCTATCAATTTTTGGGATGAAATCGAACATGTATACAATTCTCAGAGCCTCTAGTAAAAGTCTTGAGACTAGTGGACGGGGATAAATCCCCAATGGGATATTTGTATGAGGCCATGGATAGGGCCAAGAAGGTGATGAAGGGTAGGTTGGAAAATGACAAGATGAGGTATCAACCATTATGGGACATAATTGATAGGAGATGGGATGGACAGATGCACTCTCCTCTTCATGTTGCAGGATACTTTCTCAATTTGTCATTTTTCTACACCACAAATTTCACAGAGATTGATGCTGAGATCACACAAGGCTTGTTCAGGTGCACGGAAACAATGTTTCAAAGCACAGAGAAATTGAAAGCCGCTATGTCAGAGCTGCAAATGTGTAAGAAGACAACGGGTTTTCTCTCATCTAGGGCTGTCGAGGAAGGCAGGACGACCTTCCAACCAGGTATACTTTATAAACTTTGACAGTCCATTTATTTTGTGACATGATCAAGAAATTTGTTAAGATTTGTAGTTATTCTTACATGATATCATTTGCCCATAATGTGTTTTTCAGCTCAATGGCGGGAATGTTTTCGTCACGAATGCAAAAATCTTAGGTGGATGGCGATATACATTTTGACGCAGCCATGCAAATCATCCGCTTGTGAGCGTAATTGGAGTGTTTTTGAACACATACACTCCAAGAAACGCAACCGTCTAACTAAAAAACGGATGAATGCCTTGGTGTTTGTTAACCACAACCTTCGCTTGAAGTTGAAGAAAGCTCAAGGTAGGAGTTTTAATAACTTGCACTCCATTGAAGTTGTATTCACTGTGTTTTTCACTTGTAGGCAAAGACTAATTTATGCATGGAAAGAAACATGAAGTATTGAGGATGACTCCCCAATTGACCTTGACACGATAGATCCAGAGTCTGAGTGGATTGCTGCACCTCAAAGTGATAATGATGATGATGATGATGATGATGATTATGTTGTTGAGCCTGAAAATCTTGAAATCATGGAAGAGGCCAATGTTTCGCAAAGTATTGTTGAAAGAGTTAGGTCAGGGACTTTCTGAGGAGAAGCATCAGCAGGGCCCCCTGCCCCCTAGCATGCTATTGGCTACTTTTGAGTTTTTGGAACTTTGTACAAAGTCACAAACTATGTTGTAATTGGCATTTTGACAATTGTCTCCATCTAGTTATCTTTTATGCTATTGTGATATGTTTTGTGCAATATAATCAGCGATAAATATATAAATGATGAAATTCTATTCTCTACTATCTATTGGTGTAACTCTATATTTTATTTTCTCTCAATATATCTATGATGTGGAAATGCCCTTTAATTTTAAAAAAAAGTAATTTTTTACTGTTTTTCTTTAAGTTATTACCTTTTTTTGTAAATCCGATTTTTTCCCGATTTTTTATAAAATCCTACTCTTTTTGTTTGCCGATTTTTTCCCGAAACGATTTATGCTACTATGATTTGAATGAAAAAACTTACCCTTATTGGTAAGACAACTGCTAACAACTCAATCTCAAGTCATCACAACACTACCTATGCCAACATGGGTTCTATTTATGTTGTCTCCAAACTATTAGCACGAGGCTATTCAATTTAGTACAATGAATTATGGTTTTTGTGTGTTGTTTGTTGTGAACTTTATGGTCACATTTGTTAAGACAGAGTCTGAAAACAAAGTTTTATCATAGAGCCTTAGATTTGCTCATGTAAGCTCTATGAAACTAATTATCATTTATGGTGAGAAGTTTAGAATAGTAGACATCATGTTGAGGATTGTCTGGTTTTTCTAATACATGCTTCACAGAGTCTGTTTTTATGTGTGGTTCTATAGTTGTTATATACGATCTTTGTCTGATTAGGCAGTGTAAATTTTGGGCCTCTATGGATTGTTTGCTAAAGCCAATCCAGATCCAGATATGGTTTAAACCACTCTTGTTTGTAACTGGAATTACTTTCTTCTTGACCATATTTGCATGTTGTGATAAGCATGGGCAAAATGAAATTTTAAATGGATAAGTTAACCTTGAAAAAAATTCTCTTATCATTCATTTTGATTTGAGAAACAGAATCCTTACATGTTTGGTAGAAAATAAATAGGGATGTTAGCAAGTTCTTAAGAAATAGACTTTAGGGACCTTACAATGGTTGTTTATTGTTTGTACCAAGTTTTGACATTTAATTTGAAAGGTACTTCTTGGCTGCCAGTCTGCTGGTACAATCCATCCTTTATGTTTCTTCAATTTTAATAACTTGTAAGCATAATTGAAGTCCAAGCCATTCGCAATATAAAGTTTAAAGTCATATTAATGCATTCAAGGTTATGATGTCTGTTTTTGTTTCATGAACAAATTTGAAAACCTTATTGAAGACCTTACTAAACCTAATTTATGGTGCAGGAAGTGCAAATGGAAATAAAACAAGTCCAGGCTTCTATGTTGAGATACCCATTTCTCTAAGCCCTGGGAAAAATGATATAGCTATATTGAGTGTGATGGTTGGATTGCCGGTAAGGATTGACATTCCAATTAAGGATTTCGCTGAGCTTTTTGAGCCTTTATTTCTACTTTTATGACTTTTAATGTGGAACTGAAGTTAGAGTTTTGATGATGCTGGCTGGTTTACAAGTGTTTTAATATGATGAAACATAAATTTGTTGTGTTAATTTACCCTTGATAATTGCACATCTTGTAGTATTATGTATATGCTACAGCATATATATATTTTTGAAGCACTTGCATGGAAGTAGCTCTTAACATGCCAGCTTGATTGCCCATATTTTGAAATTGAAAGAATTCGGGAGCGCATTTTGAGCGAAAGCGTGCAGGAATAAGCAATGTAGCAATCCAAGGGTTTAAAGATGGCACTCGTGACTTGTCACAAGAGTTATGGACATATCAGGTTTGTCTTATGCTCATGATTTAATTTGAAATTTAAAGATCAGGTTTATTTTATGCTACAAACACAATTTGCACTTTGTACAAAAAAATATCTGCATATATATAATTATTGAAAAATAATAATAAAGAAATGTGGAACAATAATATTAAAGAAATGTGGAACATCATGAAAATAAATTAAAAAGAAAATTTGTATAGTGGGCTGATGTCTAACTTTATAATGTGATTATCTATAAGTAGAGTTGCTGGAATGCACAAATAATGATTTTGAGATGGACTCTACACACATTTGGATTCATATGAATGCACCTACGTAGTTTTATATTGTTGAGTCTCAACTATGAAAATGACTAAATGATTATGTTCCCTTGAAGCTCATTTCTCTTATAGCCCGTTGTTATAGCAACAACTTCTAAAACTGCCCTTTCCTCTTCAAGAACTGGTTTATCTTGTACAACTCCCTCATGCTGAATGATTCCTTCAGTGTACTGTTCTGAAAACTCATTGTTGCACCTTCTTGGTTGTACTAGTGGTTCCACTGGATCTTCAACTTGATTAATCTTATCCTCGCATAATGGGCAGGTGAATTCGGAATGTGCTTCGTTGGTTACTTGGCACTAGGTAGGAAACAATATGTCTAATAAGCATACTTCACCTTCCATGCTCAGTAGACTCTTGATCAAATCTCTAAATTCAGCGAATGCTTCATTTGCTCTTTGATATCTGCGACTTCAGGCAAATCTTCAAGGTGTTCTGCAGAATTAATAGGCTTATGAACTTCCTAGAAGGAGACTTTTCCTTGTAAGGCTAAATCCATCCTAGACAAGAAGGTTAAGTAGTTCAACTCATTATGACCAGTGGTGTTATAGATCCTACACTTGTCTGCAACTGCGTAATGGAACAAACTCTGAGGATATAGTTGCTTGTTCAGTATTTCATGAAGGTGAAAGATTTCAATGAAATGAACTACTTCACAAGATGGATTGGACTCAATAGTTTTTTGTTTTTTTCTGATATGTGGAGAGAGATTACTAGTTCCAAGAATGAATGTCACCATCCAACATTCACATCCTTCTCTATTGATCTGCTTGAGGATTCGGATTCCTTTGTAATGTCCCCATTATTCTCGATACATCATTTTTTATAAGTTTGGTGATTCGGTGTGAAGTATGGAACCAATGTTTTCATTTTCTTGATCTGGAGAATGTGAATTCTTTCAAATATCACTGCACTTTGAGTCAGCGTTTTGGCTGGTGAATTGTGTCTTCTAAAGTGGCTGCAGCCAGTGGTCGAGTTTGCAATCAATGGTGGAGGAGTTTGCTTTAGGGTTCAACATTTGTGGAGTGGCGTTTTAATTTAATTCAGCATCCATTTTAGAGCAGCATTAGATATTACAAGTTCTGCAATTTAATAGCCAGGCACGATTTGGTCATGTTGGGCGCCAGCATAGTTGTTTCCAAGCTTGACGCCAAGGGAGCAGCATTGCATATAGCTGCGATTTATTTCAGCATAAGCATATTGATGTTGGATTCAGTATTCCAGGTT
>MU223332.1:1803985-1820129 GCA_018584345.1 Thuja plicata
AGATGCATCATGACCAATACCATGTGTCCTATTGGTATTATCAGTATCACCATCATTTGAGATTGCAGTCAAATCATGAATTGTTGCATCCAAGTTTGCACACTCAGGGGCTACATCCCAAAGCTTGTCTGACCCATCCTTGTAATGTTCCTCCTTACGTGACAAAAGACGCAAGTTGGTATGAATGTAAACCAAATCTTCAGCTTTCTTTGAGCCAATAAAGGAGTATGTACTCCAATTCCATTAAGCAGTAGAAGAACTTGCAACCTGGAAAGTGTTCACAAAATTAAGCATACAAATGAAGAGCAAATTAAAGAATGTTAAACACTAAATTGTAGAATACAAATGGTAAACAAAACACAAAAAGAAAAATTGCGAGAGGATCTTGATTGCGAGAGGTTGTAGATGCTTGTATGGTTGACCATACATGTACCACCATGTGATAGCTCCCGCTGTCATGTTATTTTGGTTCTTTTTTGCATATGGAGTAAGTTTTATTCCCGAAGTAAATATGCCAAATTCTAGCCTCACTTTTTCTTGCATTTCTTCCTCTTGGAAGAGTCTTTTAAAAGCTGCGTAGCACCCATTAGTAACTTCTTCATCCATATATGGTGTGATTCTATTTGGCATAGCAAGTACTTCCTCGCTATAGTACCTTGGAGATAAGGCATATGCAAGGAGATGCAATGTGGTAGTCATCTTCTCCTAACGATGATGAATGATTTCTTCCACCTTATTGCATAAGGCTTCACGTCCTGTGGGGTTATTCTCATTTTTTTGTATTTCAAATTTTACTTTCACCATTGTGTCCATGCCATCATAGACATCCCCCCAGCAAGATGTATCTGTATCACCAAAGCGGAGCATAGTCATGATAGGCTCGGTGAAATTCAATACAAATTGCACACGAGTCCACCAATTGTCATCCAAGACCAAAGCCTTGACCTTTTGGGCTCTCTCTGAATTTGAAGTCTTCCATATACTCCACTGGTTAGAAATAACCATTTGGCTCAGTGCCTCTTTCACCTTGAGAAGTCGTCTCATAACAATAGTATGAGATGCAAATCGGGTCTCAACAACCTAAGCAAGTTAACAACATATCAATAAATATCAAGCAAAGACAAAGTTATATATAATTAATTAATTTGATAATTAAACATGAACATAAAATAATAAATTTACTAATTACAATTTACCTTCAGCAACTCCATTTTGGAGAATGATCTAAATATGGATTGTGACATGTGGTGGTTTGTCACAAACATTTGTATCTCCTCCCCATCTTGGTATATTTGTTTCACTCAATCTATTTGAGTGCCAATTTGTTGCATGATCAAATTGACGGAGTGTACAGTGCATGGTGTCCAAAAAATATGCTCATACCAATTCTCAACCAAAGCACCTGCACCCCTACAATTTTTGGCATTGTCCGTAATCACCTGGACCACATTCTCACTAACCACCATCTCTATGGCCTCAATGAGAATTCTAGAAATGAAATTTGCATCCTTCACCTCCCCTTCACAATCAACTGCCTTAAAAAACATTGCCCCTTTGGGGGAAATTGCAATCACATTAATCAATGGGCGGTTTCTTGTATCTTTCCATCCATCAGACACATAGATACACCCGATGTTTTCCAAGAAGCTCTAATTGGTTGAAGAGCTTTGCCTACAGAAGTCTTCTCTTTTTGCAAAAGAGTGGTACGCACCTTTTCATACCCGGGACTTGTGTAATCAGCTAGTGCTTTATTGATGGCTGCCACCATTTCCTTCCAATATGGTGATCTTACCAAGTTGAAAGGAAGACAATTAGCATAGAGGCAACGTGCAATGACTTCATCAACAAGCTCTCTTGCCTCCATTTTAAATGCTGTGTCCAATGGACCTCTTTTGTGGGCTCTCATTTCTACTTCTTCCTCGTTCTCTTCCAGTACAGGCACTTGCAAGAATGGATGTTTGGAGATTTGAATTGGTTCAATGGGTAATTGTGTTTTACTTTTATTCTTTCCGGTTGGAGGTTGATATAAATTTGTTTTGGATCTTTAAACCATATAATCAAGAATCTCTTGTTCTTTTACATATGATGCTATTTGTGCGTCTGACATTCCTTTCCCACTTGTGCCTTTGCACATAGCCATCCCTTTACCAGCAGGGCCCATAAAATGAAGTTTGACCCGGGAATATGAGCTATTGAATTGGTTGCCTTTGTTACTTTCACAATATTTACACTTCCACATATATGAACCACCTCCTGCAACCTGTTGTATTCTTGTGGTATGTCTCCATAAAGGAGATCCTACATCAATTTTGAAATTATCACCTCCTTCCCCTGCCACTGAATTTTGACTACCGGTGGTGGCCATTCTTTCACAATACAATGTAATTTCTTGCTTTGCTAATAAGATATTAAGAAATCAAATAAACTTAAATTAGAAAACAACTACGAACATCAACCAAACAAGTGCAAAAACATGATACAAACATACTAAAATGGATAGCTAAACTTCTTTACTTCTTTTAAAAAAAAAAATTTCCAAAATTTCCAAAATTTCTTCTCAAACTTGAAAAAATTCATCAAAATCTCAAAACAATCCATTAAAGGACTCAAGAATGGGATCAAATGCTTACCTTAGATGCACAAAACTCCTTTGTGGAAGCAATCCCTTGCCCTACGAATAATCCCTTTCAACAAGAATAAATTTGCCTTCAACAAGCAAAAATGGAGAGCAAATGAAAAAAGAGTGCAGCTGCAAAACAAATTAGCTAAAAATTGTTTGGAAGACCTCTTTTAGGGTCGTTTTAGAGTTTAGAAGAAATAAATAGATTAAAAAAATTTATTTAGCACATGTTTAAAGTGCCTTAAGTTAAAAAAATGAATAAAAAAGCGTTTTGTTTTGTTTTTTGGGCACTTAGCCCGCGGGTGCTCCCGGATGCTCTATGGATGCCACCCGAAAGCGCATCAAAGGCATCCGGATGTGTCTGGATGCCTGCCACAGGCATCCATACGCATCCGGATGCCTGTGATGCGCATCCGGGCGACATCCACAGGGCATCCGCGCTCGCTTCCGCCTCGGTGGGCATCAGCATCCGGATCTAGCGTATACAGGCCCGCATCGACTTCTTAGCTTACATCCATCATGGGCGAAAGAGTATCATCAGGGATTTTTACCACCCAAGCTTGGATCTTTCTATCACGACCAACAGTCACATGTACACCATCCGAGACTTGGTGCAAAACCTACAACCACCATAGTCAGTCATCTTAAGGACATTTTTGCCTACTAGGTGACCTTCATAGCTAGACGTTGCATTATTGGTTCTAGGGACTGATGTATACTACTTGTAGCATATTACCACCTTGGCCAAGGTTTTTAATAAGTACAAGCACATTCTCTATGCAGTCAATGTCACCCACCAGATCCATTTAAGGGTCCTCTTGGCCCTATAATTGGATATCCATATCCTGATTGCTTTAACCTCTAAGGTATCACAAGTTTCAGCAAGAGTACACTTCCCATCCCAAGGCTATTTCTTAAAACCACTTATTAGACTAATCAGCAATTTGATCACAAGGAGGTTTAGTCTTGTTAGACAGCTCTATGGCTTCAAGATAGAGTTGTTCAGACCTCTCTAAGACTTAGGTATAAGTCTCCAACATAATATTCAGAGTGAGATTAATGATGTGTCAATCCAATCAAAGTACCTAAGTGAATTGGTCTTCATAACGAAATCATATTAATGAAATTCCATCCTTATTGGATCTTTTATGAAAACAGAGTTTTAATTTTATCTGCTGTACGCATACCATTTCAATGAATCTTTCATAAATGTTACTATGAGCAAACATTCTCGTAAATTCAGATCTGGATGCAAATTTAGAAAGAAACCATCATTGTTCGAAAGAAACTCTCCTACTAACTTCAGCATTAAGCAAGCAGACCTACCTATGCAAGGATATGACATATGGTCAAGTATATAGAGAGATGTATGGTCTGATCCATTAAATCTTTAACGTGCATGCAGATCAGAGATTGCATCATTCGAAACACATAACTATGAAGTGCAAGGATACATGCGTTCTTAATAAATTTGCAATGCATACGTTCATAATAATCTGAAATGCATAACAAGCCAAATGATTCCCCAATCAAAAATTGCAAGGATAATATTAACTGCTAGCATCTAAAACACAGCTTCCTGTGCATAATAGTATGCCTTAATTCCAGACCCATCACACATAACTTGAATAAAGAAACTTCATTGCAACTTCACTGCAAGTATCTGAGCAAGAAGAAGACTAGCTTAAGGAAATTGCCAAAGAGAAAAAGGGATTACGTGCCTACAAAAGACTCACGATTCAAAGAAAGAGACAATCACAGTCCTTCCCCAAATGCACAGACGTTTCTCAATGCAACAAAACAATCCAAAATGCCTTGCTCAATGTAGAGCTTCCTAGTTTCACTGTCCAAAACTAGAATCAAAGACCATGCCCAAAAAGAATGGATGCATCTCCAACCAACATAAGGTTACATACAGGTGTGCGACAAGGAGTAACTCCTTGCCGGCAGTGGCAAGAGGGAGTTACTCTTGCCACCTTGTCCACCAAGCAAGAGAAAACCCACGTAACTCAATAAGACGAGAAATACAAACATGGCATACATCGAAAATCATGAATGTTTTGAAATAGTTATATATATATATATATATTTACCATTGAATAAATATAACAATAGCAAGGCGCCCCATAAAAATGCTAGATGCAAAACATTCTAAAAACATAGGACTAAATAAATAATGATTACCAAGGTTGTTTATTAAGATCAATGAGAGGTCCTAACACACAAAAATACTTTCTAGGCCAAACTTCTATTAAGTTGGGGTAGAAGGTAACCAACTAGACATCTAAAATATCACACTCCCAACTTAGGTAACTGGCGATGGTTGAGGTTCTAGCTCAGATGGCATTCCTAACTTTCACCGCATGTTCGCACACCCCTACGCTGATGATACTCTTCCCTGCTCGCGAGATGGGTTCTCCTCCTACATCCACTGAAATGGAAAGATTAGATATCCACGTCATTGCAATAACCACTCGTTAACAGAGTCAATATAAATCATCTCTCTAATATCATTTCCATTAACAGAACGAGATATACATAACTATTCTTGCTAGCAGTTGTCTTAACCAAAACAACTGAAAATCATGACCGTTATCATCACATTTCACATGAAATAGTTATTACAGTTATAAAATAAAACGGTCACAAGGAAGGGATGTAACACTATGAAAGATATTGTAGTGTCAACATTTCCAAACACTTTTCTCATGTTTGATTTCAGAGTCTAGAGGTGAAACGGCTCCCTTGTTGAATAGAATTGCAATAAGAAGTGAAGACTTATCACCCTTGAAGTACAATAAGTATAGTTTCATCACTATCATTAAATAGGGTAAATTGATAATAGAGCTGGAAGGAATCATTAGTGATTTTTCCATCAACTATGGAGAAACTACAAAGTTCTTTATGATTTACTACCTTGTTTTCACTCTTGTATAAAAAGTACCCATCTTTGCAAACAATGTATTAAAAGGAAGCAAGATATGTGGAAACACTTTCTACAATAATCTACCAAGGAAGTCTTGTGCGAATTTCAATCTTCTGAATTATAGAAAGTAGATACACATATAAACATGAAATATACAATATACCATAACATAGGCGTACATGGGGGAAATCCTTTCGAGAAGATAACCGTACACTCCAAAGCTAAGTTGCTGGTATGGATGTGGGTACAAGAACTAGGTATACTAGTATGGGCAATTTTTTGTTGCCCTTAGGTATGATACATTTGTGTGTATACAAAAAATTTAAAGAAATATACAAAAACTAAATACATTTGATAGTATGAATCATGATACTTCATCATTGGTCAATGCCAAATGCCAAAATGGTAGTGATAAATATTAATATTAAATGCTAATTAATAGTTAAATATATAATATTTATCTTGATCAATTGACATTTAATAGTGTTAATCTTAGTTGTCTAAGTTCTTGATTCTAGTCTCCTTTCCCAACCCCTCATTGCAATCAAACTTCTTATATGACAAGAGATCCCAATAACAAGTGGGGGTTTGGGCCTGGAGACCCTAATGGGTTTGAGGGGTAGCAATGATAATTTGCACAAGGTGTTAGATGTGGGGAAAACCCAGCGATAGAGGGGGTGCAAAAAAGGAGAGAGTGAAGAGAGCAAAATTATTTTTTTATTGGGTGAAATGATACATTAGGGGCATTTTAGGGTTTTTGGATGTAAAACAAAGGTCAAAAGTGTCTTTTTTTTGGCTCTCAATGGCTTTGGGTATGCATGGGATGTACCATGGGCATACCGAGATGCGTGAGTACATAACCTAGGCATGCCCAGACACACCCCTAGGTGAACTCGTACCTAAATGTACCTGGTATGGGTCTGCGGTGGGTTCCAGGTGTACCTGGTAACTTAGCTCCTAAGCAACTCAATGTGTAAAATAAGTGGATTGCGATACACTTGCAGAGCAAACCTTCGTAGGTGTTTCACAAACACAATTTTGGATTGATTCCAACAACATATAGGTACTTGCAAAATTAACCTTACAAACAACAAAAACACCAACAAATAGATGAAGTACAAACTAGAAACTATGAATGGTTTGAGAAAACCATTCAAATGCATGGTTCAAATTCCAACCACCCTCCTTGGTCTTGATCCTCCCAGCTATTTTTGGCATATTCCTTACACTTCTTACATTGTAGTAGTGTCATATTTGATCAACCAAACATGGGTGCCTCTATTTGTTTTCATTCAAACATTCAATGATGCTCCATGACTAGTGTCCAAGCTTGTCATAATGCTGGCCAAGAATCCAATGTAAGCTCCCTCTTAAATGTTCTTACATGTCATTAGATTCTATCATATGCAACTTTCATTATGATGACCTTACACACACCATAAGACGTTGACACATGAACAAATAGTGCCATGTCAAAATGGGGATCCTACCTTATCATGTGAGGACAAAAACCCACTAAGGATGAATTTCATTTATCTCCAAGTGGGAACCAACTCTTCCACATGAAGACAATATGCACAAAAGACAAAATATTGAGCCCATGCGAAATAATTAAAATCGAATATTAGGAATGAAATGTTGAGACACCTTCCCCCAAAATCCGTAGGCTTGTTCAATGGAGACCCATAGGAAAAGACCCCGTATTCAATACTTCAAACAAAGCTTTTGCTTTGAATCTTGAATGCCTAGTTCAGATGGTAAAGTATGAATTAGCTATGTATTCTTGCACTAATTGAGCCCAGCCTTGTAATAAGTTGGAACAGATCAGAAAACTTGGTGTATTAGTCATCATAGTTTCAAGGTAGAATGTTTCTCTGAGGGCTACGATGAATCCATTCCGTGTGCCTAGAGACATGTTTCTACCATCCTTGTGTGTTGTACAATATTTATTTCATTATTCCTTCATGGAGAGAAACTTTTAGAAGAGTGAATGTGATTTTGTCATGGTCAAATAATTGATTACACATAATATGAACATATTTGGTTAATCCAATTATCTAGGGCATCCACGTCTATCTTGGCTTCTAAAATGGGGATGTCAAGATTGACTTGTACCTTGTATGGCATGTGACTACCAAACAATTGTTGTGAATCTGGTAGGGTTTTGAATCTGTCTTAGAAATTCTTAAGATTGATCCACAATACTCAACCTTTTTTGTGCATGTTGTTCCTCCTATTCCTCCTGTTGTCTTTACCATGCATGCTCTATCACCTTTGTGTAATATCTTTGCCAATTCAGACCTCAAAATGTTGATTAGAGGCTCAAGGAATATCATCAAACACTTTGCATAAAACCACTCTACTTGTTTCTGAGTTACAGTCTGATAATGATTGCTTGAAATGATGTCAAATGTGATTACTGCTTACAAATGGTTACTAGGATGTCTAGGCAAAGAACCATAATGCAAATGCAATTCTTTTTGTCTTTTTAAATGCTTATAGATGTCCCCCACAATGTAAATATGTACCTACAGCAGCTAGACATTAATACAAACAGTTGGCATCCAAACTAAATCTGAGAGAGACAACTCTTGACATTCAACTACTTGTGACTCCAATGATATTAGAATGCAATGAGGTTGATTACAAACTGAAATGACAAGCAAAGGCCAAGACTCTTGGCTCACAATGATGTATCCAATGCAAGTACCAAACTGATATAAATGTGCATCTACAGATGCTTAGAACAGCAATTAATACAACTGAAAAATGGTGCCAACTACACTAGAAAAGCATGTAAGAACCTGATGTAAAGAAGTTCTTATGATTGATGAAGATGTGGCAGATCCTTGTGCAAAGAATGGAGTCTCTTGAAGCCAAACCGTGTCTCTCATGCAACCGCCCCTGTTCTAGCATGGACTTCTGATATTAAGTCGTAGCAGCAATAATGAAGATCTTCAACAATGTCTTCTTTCAATGTATTTAAATCTGCAAAAGATATTCTCCGAAAACCCCTTGAAGATTCTGAAAGAAATGTAAATCTTATCCAATGAAGCACCAACTGGATCCCTGTATGAAGCCCATAGTCAAGCAATAATTCAACCGGTCTCTCATAGTCTCAAAATTGCACATACACTGGAAAATCAACATCCTCCAATGCTGGAAATTATAGAAGCCCTAGGTTTTATGGCTCAACACCCCAAAGCAAAGACAAATGATCATCAATAATGAGTTTGATTTTCTTTTTGAAACCTTTTATATCCTCTCAACTCTTAAATGCCTTAACTCCCTTTTGAAATCCACTTTTGGGGTTTTAATAAAACTTTATAATAACTTTTCAAAAGGGTCGATCCCTTCATTTGGTGCAAAACAAAATAATATAAAGTATATATATAAATAATCACTTATGTCTCCCTTGAATTTGGTACTTCATATTATTCCTCATTGCACTTTATAATAATTAAATGTCCTATAATAAAGCCAAATAAAGTCATTAAATGCTCTCACTTTATAATTTGACTTTATGATATGAAATCCCCTTTAATTATGAAGTCCCATGAAATCAATATAATATTCCCTTAAGATAATTAATTATTATTAAAGTGTTCTTTAATAATAATTAAATGTCATAACTCCATTAATAACCATTATTTAATGATTCTGACTTCATCATTGGCTAACTCACTGCTCCACTGTCAATCTGGATGCCTTACTAAAAATAGTAAGGGTCCCTCTCTAACATCCATTGACTTACTATAAATAGTAAATCCCTCATTAACTAATCAAACTAACTGTGCATTGCAATCCCTCATTAACTAATCAAACTAACTGTGCATTGCAATCATAGCCTGTTTAGGTGCCTTGCTATAAATAGTAATCCTAACTTTCGTAAAATAGTCACTTACTATAAATAGTAAGTTAGCCAAACTGAGTCCAACAAAGGCCAAACCTGAACATATACTAAGCTCTGACGGAGAATACACACTGATCTTTGCCAAAAGGGGACCCTCTATCCAACTGTCTTAGCCTACGAGGGCCAGTGATAGGCTAATCCAACAAACTTTGATGCTTGCAAAAATGGGGAGATTACACATTGGTACATCTTTGGTGTCGGTGATTTTGATGTTTTGTCTCCTATTTTTGAGGATGTGAAGGAAGATACGATGAGTCATTGTTGAATAATTCAATACTTAACTTCCTTCAATTTGTATATTTGCCATTGATATCAAAGAAAATAGTTGCTAGAGGCAGAATTAAAGGCAGAATCAAAAGGTAGAATTGAAAGGCATAATTTATTCTATAAATGGCAGAAATCATATTTGGAAAACTTGGACTCGGACTTGGATGCGGCAACCTAAAAGATTGGACTCAGACTGGACTCGGAAAGGACTCAGCAAAAGAGAAAAATCGTAGTTTTACAAAAAAGAAAAAAGAAATTAATGCATTTAGAGAACATAAGAGCCATAATTGAAACATTACACATCATATGATCTCCAAACACTCAATATTTGAAATTTCATCATTCATACTCAATAGTTTCCAAACATTAAAATGTATAACAACATAATTTTTAAATGTTTACAAAATTACATATAATGATATGTCCAAATGTGAAAAACAACAAACTAAAGATTAAATCTTCCTGTTTCCTCTCCTAATGTAACTCAAATTTGCATGCCTTGAACAATAACAAATAACAGACCTATTTTGAGCAATAAAAAATAACAAATGAGAAGAAAAGTGAAAAAATTCAAGTTTTAAAGCTAGCTAGGCATATTCAGTTTGTAGCGAGAGTCCATCTGGAGGACTCGGGAATCCCGATGTTGGACTTGGGAGAGTCCTGAGAAAAAACGTGGGAGTCTGACTTGAGGACTTGCTTGGTCTCGGCTCGCGAGTCCGTGGTGACTCGACTTGGCTCGCTTATGGACTCGTGAGTCCTTCCAAGTCCGAGGGGAGTCCTCCATTTTTTCCATCTATGACAGAAAGAAAGTTAAATAAAGTTCCTCATTTTATGCTGGCCTGCCGGTCCCCTCTAGGTGGCAAACATTTTAAGAAGCAATACTTCAAACCAAGCCTTTTCTTTGAATCTTGAATACCTAGTTCAGATGGTAAAGTATGAATTATTTATGTATTCTTGCACTAATTCAACTCTTCCTTGCAATAAGCTGGAACAATTGGGAAAAATTGATGTATTAGTCATCATAGTTTCAAGGTAGAAGATTTCTTTTCTGAGGGCTACGATGAATCCATTCCATGTGTTTATAGACATGTCCCTACCATCGTTGTGTGTTGTACAATATTTGTTTCACAATTTCTTCATGGAGAGAAACTTTTAGAAGAGTGAATGTGATTTTGCCGTGGTCAAATTATTGATTACACATAATATGAACATATTTGGTTAATCCAATTATTTAGGGCATCCACATATATCTTGGCTTCTAACATGGGTTGTCTAAATTAACTTGTACCTTGTATGGCATGTGACCATCAAACACTTGTTGTGAATTTAGTAGGGTTTTGAATTTCTCTTAGAAATTGTTAAAATTGATTTACAATACACATCCTTTTTTGTGCATGGTGTTCCTCCTATTCTTTCCGTTGTCTTTGCAAAGCATGCTCTATCATCTTTTGGAACATCTTTGTTGTCAGTGATGCTGATGTTTTGTCTCCTATTTTTGAGGATGTGAAAGAAGGTATGATGAATCATTGTTGAATTAATTTTCATTGATATCAAAGAAGATAGTTGCTAAAGGTAGAATTAAAGTCAGAGTCAAAAGGCGGAATCTAAGGCAGAATTTATTCTATAAATGGCATAAATAATATTAAATAAAGTTCCTCATTTTATGCTGGTCTGGCTGACCCCTCTAGGTGGCAAACATATTAAGGAGTGTTTTTAAATGAACGTAAAAAATATTTCATACAAATAGGGCCAGCTTCCACATGATACTACCCTATTTATTAGGAGAATTAAAATACATTTATATATACTTTTTTTCTGGCTGATCTCCTTGAGGCTAGCACCCTCCTATAGATTAACCACTATGGTCTTCTCGTATAGGGTGAGCCATTATGATTTGGGCATATATATTTTTTCGATCCTTTAGGAATTAGTAATCTAGTGAGCTAAATCAGCTACTATGGTGGGCTCACAATAGAAGTAGATTGTGATAAGATCACAAGATCTTGGTTCTCGCCCTCGTGTTCAACTTTTTTGTTTAAAATTGCACGATATTAGAGCCAAAAACTTGGCAATCACAAAAAAAAGTTCAACTACGATTTCGCTGAAATTTTGACTGATTGTTTTGGTTTTCACATATTCCTTTTTCCATTTAGCATTTCTTTTGTGCAATTGGCAATTTCGACTGTGTTTTATATGCAGGTTTCTTGTTTGCAATTTTCAACATTCTTATAAACCTTGAACCAAACCACTAGGGGTTGGGGAAGACTTATACTAAATATAATATATATATATATATATATATATATATATAATACAATATATTTGTTATCATTTAGTTTAATAATTGTTACTACGAATTAGTTTATTTAGTAAATGCATTAATAATATAAAAAATATTTATAATAATATTATGATATATATTATATTTGCATTCCTAGCCACCATCTCCAAATTTTAGTGGTCACCCATGCTGTAAAATCCTTTTTTATGTCCCTTGGTCCCATTGTTTTGAAACTTTGTGGAACATAGGTGCAAACTATTGGGGTCAAATAAAAGTAGTTTTACATGACTTGTAATAGCTTGAACTCAGCAAGTAGATTTGTAAACTTGGCAAATTGATAAAGATCATGAAATATATAGATTTTTAAAGATTATGCACCCTTCAATAAGCAAATTGAAACGACATAATAAACTAATCAAATAGAAGCTACTTTGGTCACATACACATGTATACATTGATTGCATCTATACAAAGCTTGCGGATTATGAAATCCATGGTATTAGAACAAAAAAAACTAAAAGTATAACCATGCTTAGAGGAGCATGCATTACTCATCCAAACATTTCTAGCTATATGACAAAACTTACATGGATGTTTAAGATAAGTGTTAACAATGATGCAACCATGATATTTTCTTTGTGTATTAGTGACATGGACATCCAAGGGGTCTGCTCATGCTCTTTCCTCCTCTATTTATTGCTATTGCCTTTGCCTTTAAATCTGCTTGATCAACTCATGTAAAGACTTCTATAGTGAAGATATAATTTGTAGACTTGGTGATTCAATTTGACTCTAAATCAACTTCATCTAGAGTGATGGGAGATAAGTTGATGCCTAAGATTTACTTGTGACAAGAGACAAACGTTGTATTGAATGTAAATAGGATTGTTCCACGATTCTATTGATAACTTGTGCTTCTGAGAGTGTATGTGCTCAAAACATACTTCAATTGCACTCCCATCCTAAAGCATTGCATGGTTGGCTCTAGACACAAATTGTAGTTCTCTTAAGATTTAGTATCTTTGCACCAATTCCAAACTCTTCCACCATGCATTTAAAACAAGAGAAAAATAAATTTAACGTCATTTTTCAACTTCAAAGTTCAACATTAACGTTAAAAAAGAAAAGTTTTGAAGTATGTGCCTAATTGAATTATATTTGGCTACAATTTTAATCAAGTTGCCTGGCATATATTTTGTGCAAAATGACCCCCTTGTGCAAGTTTGTAGATCTCAATCTCAGAGATGATATTTGCTCCAACCTAAGAATTAGGTTTCATATGGTCTATAATTGTGTAGAGCCCACTTGAAACCTTCTCATTTGCCTTTTATGCAAAAGAGGAACATTGAATTCAAGAAATAAGTAGAGTTGTATGAAGAGCTTGTGAAGTTGATGGTGTTATGACTAATCAATATTGTTCCATATGGGATGATATTTATCTTCAGCCCAACCGTGGATGGATATAATGGTCTCCTTGACTCTATCCATCCCATTATATATAGCCAATTGTAGGCTTTTCCCTTTCAACAACTTGGAGGACAACTAAAGGTACTATTAATTGCAATTATTATTAAACATTAACATAAATGAACATGAACGAAATAAATAAATAAAATATGAATATAAATAAAAACAGAATGGAAATATGAATTTACATCCTACAATTTCCTTCACCTGAAGCTAGAAACTCTATATATTGAAAATTCAGCTTACTACGTCAATACTTGCATTGGTTTTAGCTTATGAAGATGTAGACCACTATTGCAAACAAACATGTGCCTTGACCAAGTCTTTCATTGAAGCAAAGATTGCAACATGATGAAGTTTGTTGCATGTGAGTTATTTTAAGATGAGCCAACTTCCTCTTGCCTAAATATTTTCTCATTATATTGCGGACTTGAGGACCCAAGTATGGTTGTATAAGTATTTCGAAATATTCTTACCATTGTAATGTCCCCGATTTGGGGAGAAGGAATTAATGAGTGAATAATTAAAACATTAGCCCAAAAAGCTAAAGTTGAGTTACAAAATATTTAATTGCTCATTATGACTTAAGTTCCTATTTTTTTAGTCGTTGATGGGGCCACTTTAAGTTATAAATGAATTTTCTTGGTGACTTATTCTTGGAGGGATTTATAATAAATGGTAAACTTAATGCTTAAGTCAAGTCACCTAAAAGTCAGCATTTTTGGAGGAGTTTGCTGCTTTTTGGAAGGAGAGGCTTTATAAAGGGAACTGAGGGCAATTAGAAGGGATTCATTATGCTATCTATTGATTTTGTTATGATTTTACTCTCTGCAAGGAAGTGAACTTCTTGCTTTTTCTCAGACGAAACCCTGAGAGATCTTCTTCTGGACGGAACTCCAGGAGAAATTATTCCAACAATTCAAGGACATCCATCACATCATTCAGCATTTGACTGGGTGCAAATTTGCAGGCAACTGAAGATATATCTAAACCAGTTTAGAAGCCAGAGACAGTTTCCAATAATTCTGATTGCAAGTTATAGTCTGAACCAAAACGCCATTGCCAATAGAATAATCGCTGCCTATCCAGACATACTCTATTAGCATAGCCGCCTGTACATGCAACCAGCTTGAAATCTACAGTTGATTCAGGGAGTTTATTGATTCAAGCCTATAATGGAATGGAATGGTATGTAATTACTACATATAACTTTGTACTGAGAATAAGAACCGCTACAAATTCAAAAATCAGATTATTAATTCTTGAGAAACCTCTCATAATAATCTAAGTTATTTTATGTTCATAAAATTTAAATCAAGTTCTGAATGAATTCCAAATTCTCAAAATTCGGTTGTGGTTTAATTCAATTTATTTGAAGAAAATTCTATGCACATCTATATCTGCTTGAGATCAGCCAGATAGGATATTTTAGTGGTATCAAAGCACAGTGACCTTGCCAGCCTGTGAGGGTTTTAGTTGTATGTCAATGATTTTTTAGTTGCATGTCAAGATTTTCAGTTGGATGTCAATGATATTTTGTTGCATGTCATAGATTTTCAGTTGCATGTCAGTTTTTTCAGTTGTACGTCAACTTTTTTTCGTTGCATGTCAGAAATTATGGTTTCTTTTTGCTCATAATCCAATGCATGTCAGTAGAAAGTGGTTCTATGCATTCCAGATGGTTTGAACCGCACAAGTGCAATACAAGAAGTCATTCTGGATAGCAAGTTGAAGGCATTCGAAGCAACCCAATGGAAACATAAATGGAAGAATTGGAAAATGAAATTTCTGTCACTAAAATTGCTAAGTGGTATAACAAATATCAAAAGAGGAAGAATCTTCTAACATTTCAGGAATATCAAAATTCATCAAGGTTGGCTATTCATGTGAATGGGGAGGTTATCATAATTTTTTATGAATATTTAAGTGAACCTAAGGAGGCCAAGACTACCGAATCTTTTGATAGGTTTTACATAAGAAAAAGAAAAGAAGAGACGAATTTTGAATCAGAATCTCAATCAGAGTCAAAAGAAGGGCAAGTTCAAGAGGGATTTAATTCTAAGCATGATGAATCACTTGTTGTCGGGTATTATGTAATTAAGGTTGTTAGGTGGGAACTAGTTAGTGACCGGAGGTTAGGGAAGTTGGCGCACGATTACCAACCGTCGTGTCCCTTCGGCCCTTTATATCCTTGTACTACCTTCGGGTAAGAAATCATGTTATGCACGGAAAGATATCATATTGTAATCACTAGAATGAATGAATGAGAATTATCCTTTGCTTTATTACTGTCATGTTCTGTGTATTCAGTTCTGCAAGTAACTAAGTTTACCCTGAGAGGCAAACATTTGGCGCCGCTGCCTAGACGTACTCGGGAAGACAAGCATTGGATGGCGTATGGGCACTATGGGCCTACCAGTTGGTGAGATTAACCCAGAGGCCGATTGTTGCCAGGATAATATGTAATTATGTTTCGGGTGGAATTAGTTAGCGTCCGGCGGTTAGGGAGTTGCGCACGGGTGTGAACCGCCGCGTCCCTTCGAACCTTTATATACTCGTCTTACCTTCGGGTAAAGCATCATGTACAGACTATGTTGTAATCACTCGTTTGGAATGAATATAATACTTGTCATTTGCTTTATATCTATCATGCTCTGTATGTTGAGTTCT
>MU223332.1:1838609-1851961 GCA_018584345.1 Thuja plicata
TTTGTAAAAACGTCTCATTGCATAGTCATTCTTAGGATGCATGCCAAGTGTTTGTGAAAATACCTCTTGGCTGTAGGTGTGCATTTTACATCAGAATTTCATGTACTTGCATTTGGAAAAATAATAAAAAGAAGTTGCATATCACTTTGACTTCCAATTAGTTATTTTGCAATCATTTGTATTCATCAATATCATTGGCATTCAAAAAAACAAACGTCAGCAAACTGAGGTTGCAAGGAAGTGTTTGACAAAATTCCTAAGGCAGAAAAACAAGGATAAAACTTCAAAATTGTCAAGGCACTTTACACACGAGGCCATTAGCAGTTCCAAATTGAAACCTCACTCAGAGGGGATGAACAAAGCACCTGAAAGGATGGACAGAGCACCGAGGGGATGGAAGGGGACCTGAGAAACCAGAGGCCGGACAGACGACCAGAGAGGCACTCGGAAGCTAATTAGATTAGGCATTTAAAAAACAAAAATTAAAATTCAAAATTCGAAAAAAAAAAGTAGAAAAAAGGGTCCGTACGGTAGGGTTCGGACAACGAAACAAGTGAAAGAGCAAAAAAAGAAAAAAAAGAAGAAACCGTACAGACAGAGGACAAAATATGGTTATAAAGGGGAAGCCATACGGTTCCTCCTATGTTATTTCTCTGTTATGTGAGCAACCGTACGGGAGTAGGGATTATTAAGAACCGTACGGGCCGTACGGAGATCAGGCGACAATTAAACACCTACTGTACTGACGAACAACAAATAATTTGGCTTCCTATTACCGTACGTGGTCATTTTCTTTTGAGGAAATCACTTTCGTACGGACACCGTACGAGACAACAAAGAGAGACCGTACGGAAGGGCGGATCCAGTTATAAGGAAAAGGGAAACCGTACGGTACGACATATGCATAGATAGGAAGGACAATTTCGGGCCCAGCAAAAGGCCATCAAGTGTCAGCCATACACCGTACAGAGTAGTGCCGTACGAAATATCACAGCTCGGGTGGGTACCGTACGGAGCAGTGCAGCAGGAGTAGCCGCCGTACGAATTATACGAACACTTGCCGTACGACCATACAATCACAATATTATTAGAAAGCATACTCCAAGGCAATCATGCAAGGAGGCCGTACCAACGTATGGAAGGTACCAGGCAGTTAGGGATTCTGAACGGTTAGTGCCTAAGGGCAAAGAAGACAGTTATTGACGGCATCACATTCTCTTTAAAAAAAAAAAAAACGACGACAAATAAAGAATAGTGCACAGTGAGTAGCATATGGTACCGAAGGGAAGGGCATAACTAGTTAGTGAAGAAAACATAGTTATTGGCCATTTACAAGGCATTGAAGCAGTTGGCAGAAAGAGTATGGCATCGGACGAAAATCACAAAAACGGTGTGCACTGCCCCTCGACCCCGCTTGGGGCGCTGCCCTAGGACCCCACGGGGGCGCTGCCCCTCGACCCCCATTTTATTTTTGAGGCACACTACAACATAGAGTTTGGGGTACCCTCGTCGTCAGGGTAAGTGTTGGGTTTGTTCCACTCGGTGAGAAAAAAGTTTGAAGCTAAGCGTTGGAGGGGAAGCCATAAGCCACCGACGGAGATGGATTTGGAGGTTGTGAACACACAACGTTGAGCAGATGAGACCCAGAGATGCTGCAAGCATTCATTGTCCGCGCGCCAATGGTGGTGAGAGAGGTAGCAGGGTACTACGCTTTGAGGAGTATGTCTTGGCTGGACATGAGGCTGCCGTGGTGGAGGCACAGAGAGCTCGGGAGGAGCTGACCAGCTAGTTGGAGGCAGTAGAACAAGACTTGGCTTAGTGTACCTAGTAGTTGGCTGTGGAGAAGGCGGCTATTGAGGACAGATTGGCTATGGAGGCAATATCATTTGCAGCACTTGGTAGAGGCTGAGACTAAGCAACATGTTTTGATTCTTGTATGTAGTGGTTCCTCATTCCTATTTTGTTTCAGTCCCAGACATTTTGTTGTCGTCCAGAGACGATTTTTCTTTAGGGGGGGATGATGTTGTCGGGTATTATGTAATTAAGGTTGTTAGTTGGGAACTAGTTAGTGACTGGAGGTTAGGGAAGTTGGCGCACGGTTACCAACCGTTGCGTCCCTTCGGCCCTTTGTATCCTTGTACTACCTTCGGGTAAGAAATCATGTTATGCACGGAAAGATATCATATTGTAATCACTGGAATGAATGAATGAGAATTATCCTTTGCTTTATTACTGTCATGTTCTGTGTATTCAGTTCTGCAAGTAACTAAGTTTACCCTAAGAGGCAAACATCACTTATTAAAAATGAGTCAGAAATTGAAATGAATGAGAAGAGTAAGGAACTGCAGCCAAGAGGGACATTCTTGAAAGGAAAAAATTCAGAAGTCACCATTGAAGAAAGGATGAAGAAGAAAGAGGAATCTTCTACTTGCAGTTTGCAGCCTACAAATGATCATGGAAAAGACAAAATTCAGTCATCATATCTAGAAGTTTGGACTTCTAGCCGAACATGTGGAAGCTCTAAGGAAGATAAAGCCATGTTCACATGTTCACTCCAGCCACAAGAGGATATGAACAAGCAAAAAGAAACAATTAGAACATCAAGTGAGGAATGCATGGGTCTTCATGGCAGCCACAAGGTGGAGGAAGATGCTTCCACAGAGTTTGCAAACTCTACTCTGATTGATCAGATACATGGGGATGTGGATTCCACCTATATTCCTTTGCATGAGACAGTTCTACAATTCATTGGTAAGAAATCAATTTGTGATAATGTATGGTCATGTAGTGAGATAGATTTCACTTCTCATTCATATGCTTGCAATGGAGGAATGTTTGTTGAATTCATATGAAACATTTTTCTTTAGAGAGCTGATTGTAGGGACTAGAAGATTGCCTAACCATAGGGTTTTGCAATATGATAATATTTGGTTCGTCTTGATGATTTCACCATGGTTTTGGTTGGAGGCAAAGAGCACATTGGAAATACAGGTTTGGAATGGTAAGGCAGAAAATGACTTTGAGCACCAGAGGTTAGAGCTTGTTGAAGGTAACCAAGACACTTCAAGGGATCATAATTTAGATTTCTTTACTGCAATCAGCAGTCCATTATTAACTCATGAGCAATGCATCGAGGAAAGCCAAGTATGGGTCGATAAACACATGATAGAAGTTGAAAATATTGTTTGCTCAACATCGGATTTCATGATAGCAAGTAAAAAAGAGCATGAGGTAAATGACCCAATCCACAGTTATGCTGATGATAGCTTGTTGGTACATGAGTTGGATGGGAAAAGTGTTGAGGAAGAAGCTATAAACCAATCAGAACATTTGTTTCAAAAGTCACACTACTTGGAAGGTCAATTGACGTTAGATGAAGGTATAGATCCGATTGGCACCTGTTTGGTTGGTCACAACGTTGTCTCATCATTCATGGTGGAAGATGTGAAAGAAGAATTTGTAGCTTCAAGCAATATGCAAGGTACGGGAGCCCATGGAGAGATTATTGATGAACACGATTCTGATTTTCTGAGTTTGACCAGCAGTTCCTTATCATCACATGAACCTTGCAGCGAGGTCATTCACAAGAGGTTTGATAAGTATTCAGATTGCTCAAAGACTGATGAAGAACATGAAATCCACATGGACAGTGATAAATTGGATTCGAAGGGCAATGATATTAATGCATCTACTAGTGTGATCGTTGCTTCTCATATTGGCACCACTCCTACACATGTTGAAAAATTAGAAGTTGGCAAGCAAGGCTGGGAACAAAAGCCGTTGGTGGGGAAAGACATACATGATCATTGGGTGGTGTTTAATGATTTTGAAGACAGCATAAGAGAAACCCAAAATTCTGGATTTGGACAGCTGTAGTTTCTTTCCTCATTCCCGTGAGATTGCAGCCTTGACACATGGATTTAGCAACGAAGAGGAGTTCACCAGCATTGGCACCCAAGGTACAAAGACCGAGCATGAAGTTTACGATGAAAGGGTGCTTGTGACAATTAAAGATTTGACACAAAGGTATGATAGTGATTGTGTGTCTTATAACAGTAGTAATGCAGCCCATCTTTCTCAAGATATTGTTGCCTTTGGCCAAGATGAAATCAATGATATGCAACCTACAATTGATGGTACACAATGTACAAGCATGAGACATGATGATGTGAATGATACATCCCACCATAAGTCTGATTTTGTGTACTTTTGAGTAGTTGATATAAAACTTTGCCAAAGGTTGAATGAAGATTGGTTACATAGAGCTACCCAAGTAAAGAAGCTTGCTAGTCGAGCAAGACAACTTCTTAAAAGGGTCAAAGAGCGACGCAATCAGATAGATCACACAAGTGAACAAAGGGAATCAGATCTTAGATCTTTAATTCTTCCAAGGGAAGTAGAGGACAACAAGGACATCTTGAAGAGGTATGAGTATAATTCTGATTTTCAGGGCTTGATCAACAATTCTCTTTCATCTCATGAGTCAAACTTTGAACCTTGGGTTGGGAATATTCAAGTGGGAATGATTAAGTGTGAAGTTGATCCTTCCCGACCTAGAGTTGATGAGATATTTGGTTGCATACACAGTGAACCAACCACAAAAAGCCTGTCTTTGTTGAGAAATAGAAACATCTCCCATTCATCAGTGGACTTGTCACCTCTTTCATATGATAGGGCCGTGATGTACTTATTGATTGGAGATTCAGTCTTTTTAGCTATTACATTGGGCTATGAGGATCAAAATGTAAGGGACTTCGTTGGTTGCATGGCTAAACAAAATATTTACTTAGCAACCTTTAATGAAGGCACACTAATTTGTGGAAATATAGATAAAGTTACAACAGCTGTTTGGAGGTCTTGGAAAGGTATTCAACACATTTCTTGCTGAAGATGGGCTCATTCATGAATTCCTAACAACATTGGTTGTTGGTAGTAATTGTGGCTTCATTTGGAGTGAAGTTCTCAGCTGGTTAGACAATGTAGAGATTCACATCAGCAACATAATAAGTATTGACATGCTGGATGGATATGACAGTGCAAAGATTTGGGATCCTGGTGTCGACATGTGATGCATTTCTTCAGTGGTATTCAAGATATAAAGAAGAGACCTCTAGCATTGGCATTCAAAATATAAAGGTTGAGCATGAAGTTTACAAGAAAAAAGTGCTTGTCTCAACTGAAGATTTGCCACCAAGGATTGGGTTTAGACATTTTGGAGCAACTGATATAATTCAGTCCCAAATGATGAATGATGATGACTCCTTGGTATTACATTACTACATCTCTTACAATAGGTTCTATATTTGGGATCCAGGTATTGATCGGCTGGGTTTATTGTTTAACATGGATTCCAATGCGTTGCTTCACGGTTTGTGGTGTACTGGCATTGATATCAAAGTAGCTCAGTGTTTTGGTGGAGCAGTGTTCCTGAGGTTGACATGGGATCCAGGCATCTGATTTCAGCATGCAAGTGTAGATTGCTTGAGGTCAAGCAATCTTGGGGTGGGAAGACTTGTAATGTTCCCGATTTGGGGAGAAGGAATTAATGAGTGAATAATTAAAACATTAGCCCAAAAAGCTAAAGTTGAGTTACAAAATATTTAATTATTCATTATGACTTAAGTTCCTATTTTTTAGCATTGGTGGGGCCACTTTAAGTTATAAATGAATTTTCTTGGTGATATATTCTTGGAGGGATTTATAATAAATGGTAAACTTAATGCTTAAGTCTAGTCACCTAAAAGTCAGGATTTTTGGAGTTCGCTGCTTTTTGGAAGGAGAGGCTTTATAAAGGGAACTAAGAGCAATTAGAAGGGATTCATTATGCTATCTATTGATTTTGTTATGATTTTACTCTGTCAAGGAAGTGAACTTGCTTTTTCTCAGACGAAACCCTGAGAGATCTTCTGGACGGAACCCCGGGAGAAATTATTCCAACGATTCAAGGACATCCATCACATCATTCACCGTTTGACTAGGTGCAAATTTGCAGGCAACTGAAGATATATCTAAACCACTTTAGAAGCCAGAGACAGTTTGCAATAATTCTAGTTGCAAGTTACAGTCTGAACCAAAATGTCATTGCCAATAGAATAATCACTGCCTATCCAGACATACTCCATCAGCATAGGCGTCTGTACATGCAGCCAGCTTGAAATCTACAGTTGTTTCAGGGAATTTATTGATTCAAGCTTGTAATGGAATGGAATGGTATGTAATTACTACATATAACTTTGTACTGAGAATAAGAATCGCTACAGATTCAAAAATCAGATTAGTAATTGTTGAAAAACCTCTCCCAGCTGCTATAATAATCTAAGATATTTGATGTTCATGAAATTTAAATCAAGTTCTGAATGAATTCCAAATTCCTAAATTCGGTTGTGGTTTAATTTGACAAAAATTCTATACACATCTATATCTGCTTGAGATCAGCCAGATAGGATATTTCAACCATGCTCCACGTATTGCTTATAAGAAATATGGGCAGAGACAAACATAAGCTACAAAAATTTAAAACACGAATAATACATGCTTCAATTCCCCTTCTCACATCCATTCAATATATATTTATAGGATTATTATCTCCGAAATTGTAGGAGAACTAGTATAACCGCCTATAACCACTCCTTTACCTAGACAAGTTTTGAAGTTGTTCTAACAACTTGTAATATAGTCATGTATAACCAAATACTTTCAAATCTAGAATAGCTACGCGAGCTATTATTAAAACTCACTATTTTTACATACCATACAATATTATTCTAATTGACCACACTAATAATATTAAGTTGTTTCTCAACAACTTAATATTCTTTAGACTAGTGGTACTAATTTTAGCACCTATGTGAACACTAATTTCTAACATCCACTTTAGTGTGAACATGGGAAGAAAGTACATCACAATACTTGATGACCACTTTTAGTAGCTCACCAAAAATATTAGGCAAGAGTACGGACATATACATTTACTCATGTCAAGCAATAGTGGAATTGGTCTCACTACGCTTAGTGTACTTTCATCCAAGGATAGGGACAAAGTACAAACACATCTCCACCCATAGAACCAAGGATAGGGACGAACACTTCTATTCAAAGTCTGACAAGTTTGCATAGGGACAAACACATCTATCCAACATCAAAGTCACGAACAAGGACGTACACATCTGCTCACAACAATTATGATTGGGGACAAACACATCCAATCATAATCACCAACACGTGTGACTAGGGACAAATGCTTCCAATCACTTCACTACCTCGTGAATTGGGACAAACACATTCATTCACTAACAACCAAGAAATGTGATTGGGGACATCCGCATCCAACCGCAACTTACATAGCTTGGGAACCAAGTCCTTGTCGCGTATGGAGCCACATTATAGATCATTGCCACTTTGATCATAAATGATATGAGACAGTTGCCACTGCCACTTGGAAACCGATTTTGGCTTTCAGTCTTTTTGGCACAACTTGATTTGTCACTAAAACAATTTTGCAACCCCATTGCTAGTGAATAACAAGAGGTCGCTGAATTTCCTCCAACCTCCTATGCCTCCATTCTGCAATGAGTTTGCTACTAAATAAATGTAATTTTGAGATTCATTTTCATAATGCCCCCCTTAAGAGGGACGTTGTGTACATGTGATAATGCGTCCAATTACAATTGAAGGAATGACACCTTTCTTTTTCATGACAAATGACTCATGAAATGAACCCTATTATAAACAAAAAGATACACCTAGACGTTAATCTTTGTTAATGTTTGTAGCTTCAGTCGTATGATCATTAGAATACATATAATATATGTTGATTAATAATAATATAATATATATGTTATATTACCAATTAATTTAATATTGAAATTATTATATTATTCTTAGGAAGAGGCATGTCCTTTCTTATAAATAATAATGAATAGACATGTCCCATGAAGGGACATGTCTCTCCTAGCCTCATTCCCAATATAAATGAAAGAGAGACTGTTGCATTTGGAAAACACATACAACATAGAGTGCTATTACATTTGCAGCTATCCTAAAACTTAACATGGTATCATAGCCAGGTTGCAAATATAAGAAAGTAGTTTGTTGATGGTGAATGTGTGACTGTTTCAGAAAATACAATCTCAATACAGGGACCATATCTCACAAATCCACCGTTGGATTTTTCTGAATTTCAGATATGTTGGTGAAAACCAAATTTTGAAGCATCTCACCGGAGCAATTGGAGAGAAAGTGTGAGGTTCAAAAGTTATGACAGATTGAGTACGGGTCTATGTAAAATTCCTGAAAGCGGCTTTCATTAAAGAGATATATTAATTTGTTATGATAGTGGTCAAGCATTAACAAAGAAGAATGTATTCAAGGAAGTGTGTCTCTTTCTAGAAAGAAATAATTAATTATAGTGTCACCTCTCTTGGAGAAATCAAGTCATTTCACAAGAAGACATGAGTATTGTTCAACGATATAAGAGTGGGAATTGTACATTGTGGGGGGAATAATAACCAATGTTACATCTCCATTTGAACCATCCTTAGTGGAGAGTGAGAAAATGGCGATCATCCACTTTAGGCTATTGCTCTGCATGAAGCTTGTCGACATGGCTAGTATGAACAACATTATGATCTCCTGCAGCGTGTCTGCCACAAACAACTTCAAATTTTGATGAGAGTTGATATTTCCTATATGGGCTCACCTTACAAAAGGAAATATTTGAAACTTAAGTATTCCATGTTTTATTAATGCACATGAATTATTGAGTTCGAAATTTATGCTATAATATTGGCTAGTAAAATCTTGTATGCTTTCTGTCTTTGGTATTTCCGTATGAGATAGTTTAGTTTATAAGCTATTTGTAATCTCTCTGATATACCTTCAGGATAGAAGCACAAGAAATTGTTTTCAAAGGGAGTCTGACAATTCATCTTAAGCAATCTTGGATGATCAACAGATTGATATCTGCTCAATGAGTTCTTTGTGAGAGAAGTTCAAGGTGAAATCCCTTGTTTTTTACCCTCTGCACTGAGGCATGATGGCTGTCATGTGTGTGACTCCATAATTTTAATGGGCCTGCCCCCTGTGTACATCATGAGGAAGTGATGACTTACAAATGATTATCACTTGAATTTGTAAGAGTTATTGAAAGGTGACGATCTTACAATAACTTGACTTTCTATTGTGATAGACATCTTGTGATGGCTGAAACAAATCATAATAGATAGAACTTGTGGATAGAATCGTCGATTGAGGCAATCCACATTAAAGCTCGTGAGTTTGTGGATAGAATCGTCGATGGAGGCAATCCACTCTAAAGCTCATGAGTTTGTGGATAGAATCGCCGATGGAGGCAATTCACTCTAAAGCTCATGAGTTTGTTGATAGAATCGCTGATGGAGGCAATCTACATGAGAGCTTGTGGATAGAACGCCAATGGAGGCAATCCACGTGAAAGCTTGTGGTTAGAATCGCTGATGGAGGCAATCCACCTAAGAGCTTGTAGATAGAATCACCGATGGAGGCAATCCACCTGAGAGCTTGTGGATAGAATCACCGATGGAGGCAATCCACTTGAGAGCTTGTGGATAGAATCGTCGATGGAGGCAATCCACATCTTGAGACTATATTTCTATTGATTACATCATGAGGATGATGCTTTTATTGCTTACATCATATGATTGATGTTGTAAAGTGTCATATAAGTGTTGGCATTGGATTGATTTATCCTCCCTAGCTAAGAGGGAGTGTTGATGTTTTGTATAGCTATGCTGAGGGTCATAAGTGTTGACACATGAGACCACTACACATTCTATTTGATCATCTTCCCTAGCTAAGAGGAAGTGTTTATGTTTGTAGCTTCAGTCGTATGATCATTAGAATACATATAATATATGTTGATTAATAATAATATAATATATATGTTATATTATTATAATCATATGAAATTTGTTGAAACATAATAGCGTCGTTCAAATTATTGCATATGAAAATGTATTATCGAACAACATGTTATGCTATCGACTAATGCAATATATGTTTGAGGATTATTGATAATCATCGGTTCATACATAGCATCAAACGACAGGTTTAACTTGGCATGGATGAACAGTCACGACTATGATGAGTCGTGACTCATCGATAAGTCATGACTCATCATACTCGTGACTCATTCATATGTATAAATCGACCAAGGTGGAGGATATTCGAACACAACAAATACAACAATCCATTAGTGTTATATGTGATTCGAATAAGCATCTACAGCAAAATAAATTGTTCAGCACTATTGAATATATTCTTTCATCACATCATTTAAAGGTAAATACTCAAATCTGATATAAGTTTATTCATCTTTCATGGTATCAGAACGCTGGTTCTGAAGGATCTTGGTGGCGAATAAACTAGAGAAAATCAGATTTAATATTTAAATTAAAACCTTCCATTCCCAATGGCAAGCATTATTAGATTCGAGGATAGGCTTGAGGGAGCGGACAACTTTTAATCATGGAAGTTCAGAATCATAATGATATTGAAAGAAAATAAAGTCAAATCCTTTATAAGAGAAGACAAGATAAAACCTGAGGATGAACCTGAGAAATCAACTTGGAGTGAAGGAAATGGTAAAGCAATGAAGATCATCATTGATGGAGTTAGAGACCACGTCGTTCCAATATTAACAAAATATCAAAGGGCATATGAGATGTTTAAGGCACTGGTGAAAACTTATGAAATAAGTAATTCGGGCAAGAAATTAGCTTTAAAGAGGGAGATAAATCACATAAGTATGAACAAAGCTGAAACAATCAATTCATACTTTATGAGAGTCTTGGCCCTAAGAGATCAATTATCAACATTTGGCTATGAAATCGATTGTAAGAAATTGTCATTGATCGCATTAGATGGTCTGCTTGAATCTTGGGAGACATTTGTCTCTGGCGTAAGTGCTAGGTCTAAATTTCCAAAATTTGACCAACTGAGAACAGATTGCCTCCAAGAGGAATCAAGACTAGCCAAGAAAGGACTAAAGAAGAAAACCATTGACGAAGATCTTCATGTACTAAATGTGGATACCCACAAGAAGAGGAAAATACACTTCAAGAAAAGGAAAACAAATCATGAAAATAGTAAGAGAGATATGTCAAAAGTGCAATGCTTCAGATGTGATGAATATGGACTTATGTAATAAATTGCCCATACAAAAAGAATCAAGCTTCATTCACCAAAGTAAAGAAGACTAAGAAAGAACCTAAAACTGAGAAGTTTGTGTTCTACTCCACACTTTCAAATCAAGTCTCAAATAAAAGCATCTGGGTTATCGACAGTGGTTCCTCAAGACATGTTACAGGATTCAAAGAACTACTAGACTCTATGGTAGAAGAATCTGATGAGGAAGTAGCTATTGGAGACGACATAGCTTATACAGTAAAAGGTGCTGGGACATGCACTATCAAACTTAAGACCGGTATTTCTATTCAACTTACTGGAGTTTTGTTTGTTCCAGGTATCAAGAGGAATCTGGTATCCATATCCGCACTTGAAGATAATGGATATAGAGTATCCTTTATGGATGGTAAAGTAAAGGCTTGGCCAAAGAACTCTACCATCAAGAAAGCCCAAACCATAGGTAGAAGGCAAGGTTGTTTATATGAACTATGTACAAAACCAAATCAAGTTCTAATTAATGAGACCACTAACACAAATGAAATGTGGCATAGAAGACTAGGGCACTTGAACTTCAAAGCTCTATCTTCTATGGAAAATTTAGTCATTGGATTACCAAAACTTAAACAGTACCACCCTGGGGCATGCAAAGGGTGTGCTTTAGGTAAAAACACTAAAGGGGCATTTCAAAACAGCTCTACCAAAACAAATAATGTATTAGAATTAGTTCACTCAGACTTATGTGGACCAATGTCTGTTCCGTCAATAGGAGGGTGTAAATACTATGTAATCTTTGTTGATGATTTCTCTAGAAAGACCTGGATCTAGTTTCTTAAACATAAAGAATCTGAGGAGATCCTGAAAAGGTTTAAAGACTTCAAATCACTTACTGAAAACTTTTTTGGGAAGAAAATCAAGACCCTAAGGACAGATAACGGAAAAGAATATACATTAGACATTTTTAAGGAATTTTGCAAAGAAGCCGGGATTAAGTGGGAGTACACTGTCCCTTACAACCCTCAACAGAATGGGGTTGCTGAAAGGAAAAATAGAATAATTGTTGAAGATGCCAAGGCACTGCTTCTTGATCAAAACCTTGACACTTCTCTTTGGGTAGAAGCATCAAATACTGCAGTATACATTCAAAACAGATGTCCACACTTTCACATTGCTAGTAAAATTCCCGAAGAAGCCTTCTCATGGTCAAAACCAAACATCAGTCACTTACGGATATTTGGTTGTCCAATATACATACACGTACCCAAAGAGAAGAGAACAAAGCTAGAACCATCTGGAAGGAAAGGTATTTTTGTAGGATACAGTGAAATCTCAAAAGCATACCGAGTATATGTACCTGGCCAAAACCAGATTGAACTAAACAGGGATGTAATCTTTGAGGAAGATATAGCATTCTCTAGAGCTAGAAATTCCATGGAACCAGAAATACATGCTTCTCCAGAAGAGGACCCTACTCCTGAGATTCTGAGGAAGAAGAAAATGAGGAACAACACACAACATTGAAAAATCCCAAAAAGAGACCTCTGAGCCACTAAGATAATAGAAGAAGTAAAGTCTTATGGAGCTCCTTCAGGGACTTTCAGGGAAAGTAAAAGACCCACAAGATTATCTAGTTATGTATCCCTAATGAGTGAACTATCAAAATTAGAACCTGCATGTAATGACCCTCACTAGTAGGATCACTAAAACACCCGAAATCTGAACTGTGGCAATTCGTCAAACAGTTGGCATGCACTGAAATGTTCTGCTTGTAATGATGTGTTTCAATGTGTATATTGTTTTGGCATCAACTATGCAATTGAGATAACAATACCAATATAAAATGAAAAGACAATACAAGCCAATATATTACTAACTTCTCAAATCTGATTGCAGAGTAGGACTGATTCAAACTATTACAATGAGCATTGATTCATGACAACAAGATGAAATGCAACTATCAATATCTGATCATCTATTGACTGCTTATTCTGAGAATGAATGACTGATTCCAACACTAGACACAATACAAATATCAGTGCCAAATCTGGTCTCTGTTATGATCACCACGAACTGTTTGTATTATAGCAAAGTCTGAATACTATGGACTGCATATATGACTGATACAATGAACATACAAGGCATTCATTTACTCCATTCAAAGTATCATCAAAACCGTGCTACTATAATGACAA
>MU223332.1:1852991-1873950 GCA_018584345.1 Thuja plicata
TGCAATCTCAACTTAAAATTATAACAAGTGGGCCCCGCTAACACAAAATAATAAAATATAATCTCTTAATCACTTCTTCAAGAGCAAATATGACCATCAGATCTGCAAAATGACTCTCTCTCCAAACTATTTGCCTACGAGAGTCGATGATAGGCAAATCCGTCATGAAAGAACATGTCTCTAGAAAGGGGACATGACACTGCAAGTGTTCTAGAAGCTCTTCAGTAGCAAGTATGGAAAGATGCCATGACAGAGGAATATCAGTCCATTATAAAGAATAATGTATGGGAAATTGTGCCTAGACCCAAAGAGAAATCAGTGGTCACCTCAAAATGGTTGTTCAAGATCAAACATGTTGTAGATGGCAGTATAGAGAAGTACAAAGCAAGGTTTGTAGCCAGAGGCTTCTCACAAAAGGAAGGGATTGACTATGAGGAAAATTTTGCTCTAGTTGCCCGATACACTTCAGTCTGAGGAGTCCTAGCCATTGCAGCTGCCAAAGGATGGAAAGTACCTCAGATGGATGTAAAGACTGTTTTCTTAAATGGAACCATTGAAGAAGAGATCTACTTGGAACAACCTGAAGGTTTTGAGATCCATAACTCAAGAACTCATGTGTGTAGATTAAAGAAAGCCCTATATGGACTTAAACAGGCTCCCAGAGCCTGGTATGAGAGAATTGACAACTACCTTATGAAGTTAGGATTTTCTAAAAATGATGCTGACCCAAATCTCTACTTTAAGCAAAGCAAAGGTGGTATGTTAATATTAATTTTATATGTTGATGATCTATTGATTACTGGAGAGGATCACCTCATTCTTCAATGCAAGAAGGATCTAGCCACGAAATTTGACATGAAAGACTTAGGGCTATTGCACTACTTTCTTGGCTTAGAAGTCTGGCAGAAATCAGATAGCATTATCCTGAATCAAGGAAAGTATACCATTGACATATTAAAGACATTTGGTATGACAGATTGTAGACCAATGTCATCACCCATGGAAACTAATTTTCATAAACTAAAGGAAGTTGCAACAGAGTGTCCTTCAGCAGACCCTACTTTATACAGACATATTATTGGGTCTTTGATGTACTTGGTAAAGACTAGACCAGATATTTGCTATGCAGTAAATGCATTAAGTCAGTTCATGTGTGACCCTATGGAAATTCATCTTGTTGCTGCAAGACATATAATGAGGTATCTTCAGGGTACTCTAAGGTATGGACTCAAATATGAGAAGATTGACTTGATGTTCATGGATTCACCGATTTAGATTTGGTTGGTAGTGTGACTGATCGAAAGAGCACCTCGGGATGTTGCTTCAGTTTGGGATCGGCTATGATATCGTGGATCAGTAGAAAACAATCTTCAGTAGCTCAAAGTTCTACAGAGGCTAAGTACATTGCAGCTTCAATGGCTGCTAGAGAAGCAATATGGCTTAGAAAACTACTTATTGGGTTATTTGGTAAACCACTAAAACCAACTATTATCCACAGTCATAACCAGAGTTGTATCAAGTTATCAGTGAATCCAGCATTTCATGATAGATCCAAGCATGTTGAGATTCCTTATCACTATGTGCGAGACATGGTAGAGAGGAAGGTGGTTCAGTTGGAATATATTAATACAGGAGGTCAAACTGCAGATATTCTTACCAAAGCACGCTCGAAGGTGCAAGTTGATCACTTCAGGAAAAATCTTGATATGTTTGAATTGTAAATTTGGTTTGTATTAATATAATAAAGATGTTTATTGTGTAAACTTCTTATGGGCTCATCCATCTTGTGTACATTTCTAAGAGGTGATGACTGCTTAGTAAATGAACACTTGTATTTAACATTATAAGGTAACGATCTTGTAATGCGGAATCGTTATGGTAGACATTTTGCGATGTTAGTGCACATACCATAATAGGGTTATATGTAAGGGGAATGTAATGTTCTCTAGTTACTATATCCTTGTATCACGATCTAAGGTGATATATAAATTAGGTATCATGATCTAAGGTGATTCCTCATATCATGATATGAGGTGATATGTAAAACTTGGTATCACAAGTTAAGGTGATTCCTCATATCACAATCTGAGGTGATATGTAAAACCAGGTATCACAAGTTAAGGTGATTCCTCATATCACATGTTGAGTGATGCAAAACTGAGTATCACTTGTAAGTGATGTATTATATCATGCTATATTTATGGTCTAATATTAATTATCTTCCCTAGCTAAGAGGGAGTGTTGAAACATAATAGCGTCGTTCAGATAATTGCATATGAAAATGTATTATCGAACAACATGTTATGCTGTCGACTAATGCAATATATGTTTGAGGATTACCGATAATCACTGGTTAATACATAGCATCAAACGACAGGTTTAACTTGGCATCGATGAACAGTTACGACTATGATGAGCCGTGACTCATCAATAAGTCACGACTCATCATACTCGTGACCCATTCATATGTATAAATCGGCCAAGGTGGAGGATATTCGAACACAACAAATACAACAATCCATTAGTGTTATATGTGATTCGAATAAGCATCTACAACAAAATAAATTGTTCAACACTATTGAATATATTCTTTCATCACATCATTTAAAGGTAAATACTCAAATATGATATAAGTTTATTCATCTTTCAAAATTTAATATTCAATATTAAATTATTATATTATTCTTAATTAATAATTGATTGATGAAACATTATAAGATTGATTAAATTATAATTAATGGGAAGAGGCATGTCCTTTCTTATAAATAATAATGAATAGAAATGTCCCATGAAGGGACATGTCTCTCCTAGCCTCATTCACAATATAAAAGAAAGAGAGATTGTTGCATTTGGAAAACACATACAACATAAGAGTGCTATTACATTTGTAGCTATCCTAAAACTGAACAATCTTGTTTTACACTATCTTTTAAATGTACCAACCAAAGTAACGAGAACCGGAATCATCTCGGAATCGGCAATGCCAAATCGAATCGTGAATCGCCCATGAATCGGAATCGAATCGCCCATGAATCGGAAAATTTAAAAAACCCTTAAAATTTAGAGATTTTAACAATTTAAAACTTATTTCATGCACCCTTTATTGAATATAACTTAAACACACTATAACATCATCACATAGAAGCTAACATACATAAACAAGGAACATAAATGATAAATCCATCACATGCGTTATATATTTATGCAGCCTAGAAGCATGAGTTAAGATTGGAATGTCACATAGTATCATAAAAACATTTAAATAACAAAAACACTTGTAATCATAGCATCACGAATCATGATCATACCATCATATACTTCAAGTGCAAATCATATACTTCAAGTGCAAGTTCAACATCAAAGATTCAAGAATCAAAACATTAAAATTAAATCATTACATCAGTTCAAGTATCATTGTTTTAAGTTCAACTAATGGATTAATAATTTATTGATATTCTTCTTCTTCATCATCATCATCTTTTGTATGGAGCCTAATAAGACTCCAAGGTTAATTTTTCCCCACTTTTATCGGCACAGTTTCCACCCCAAATTATTAAATTGGGGTTTGGGGGCAAAGCCCCCAAGATGGGATCAAGGGGCAGCGAGAGTTATTTTTCAGCTCCATAAGACATCAAATCATAAATGTATGTAAGATGAAAGACACAAAAAGAGATAAAAAAAAACAAGTGTTTTTTAAATTTTTTTGACTTGACGGCCGATCCATGCTGGTTCACACATGGTGATTTAGATATTTTTGGATGAATCCCCTGAATCGGCGATTCATGCCAAAAAATTGCTGATCTGATTCACCGGCTCCCAAAAAATCGGGGAGGGTCAATCGAATCGCGATTCTCGTTACTCTGGTACCAACACATAATAGACACCAAAAGTACAATGATAAGAAGTAATAAGCAGAAATCTCAGATCAGCACCCTCCAATGTAGACAGATAAAAATCAAATACAAGGCGATGAGTCTTTTTACAATGGTATCTGTGTTGTGATGCACAGATACAGGTCTGAAATAAAAGTGTACCACACAATCTCTTTGCTAAATAATATGCGCTCAATCTAACGTTGCTAAGGTGTTGCTGCTAACTCCAAGTAAACTGTATATGTCAAGCTGTCATTGCTGAGTTGCGAACTATCTAGGAGATTATCACCCGAGTTCCAAAAACTGAGAATGAATGCGTTGCCAGCAATCATAACTGCAGATGTCTATGTGGTCTGTCCAGTTACCCAATCTGTTTATAAAGTCACTGTTATGAAGAGTGGTTGCCGATGATATGAAGTGGATCGCTGACCACTGGTTGCTGCTATCAAATGTCAAGGATGTCGCTGAGGGTGACTTGATTGCCATAATCTCCTGATTTTTACCATTTTGAATAAGATATTTACAATGTGCTTATGTCAGTAAGCGAATGTAGAACTTGTCACCATTTCCAAATATTCCTAATGAAGGCTGGGAATCGATATTACTGAATGCCTAATGGAACGATCCACATTGTGTTGCCGTTGGCTCTTCAATGACAGACGATCCGATATGTGAGCTGACGACTCTCCTTTGAGATATAATAATTTATGCTTGCTGGTGAAATTGCTGGCTTAACTTGATTGCTGTTGATGTCACACAAGTCTTCGGATTTGTGAAGGTTCGATACTCTATCTTGATCCTAATTACTTCGCTGCTGAATTTTGATAACACTAGTGCCTCTCTGATGTTGGTCTAATGATGTCACCCAGAGATAAGTGTTGTAGATCAAGTCGCCTATCCATCAGCTTGGTTCAAATAATATTCTTCGTTTTTCCATGGCATTCAATCTTCCTTGATGTAGGCTTGATGGATTTTCAGAAATATAGGCAGAGACAAACAGAAGCTACAAAAATTTAAAGCAAGAATAATACGTGCTTCAATTCCATTTCTCAGATCCGTTCAATACATATTTATAGGAGTATTGTCTCCTAAATTATAGGAGAACTAGTATAACCTCCTGTAACCACTCCTTTACTTAGACAAGTTGTTCAAACAACTTGTAATACAATCATGTATAACCAAATACTTTCAAACCTAGAATAGCTACCTGAGTTATTATTAAAACTCAATTTTATTTTAACATACCACACAACATTATTCTAATTGACCACACTAATAATATTAAGTTGTTTCTCAACAACTTAATAAATATTACTTATGGTTCTAATTTGCACACCTATGTGAACACTAATTCCTAACATTGCTTTCATCCATAGGATTTTGCCAAAGTTCTCTGATACAAGGTAAAGGCAATGTATAACACAAAGAGCCTAGAATCAATATAGGTGCCTGTCCATGAGAATTCTATTACAACAACATTACTTGTTGCACTATCTATAGCTATTTTTATAACATTCGCCTCACCCACCTTGACCAAGTCTTGTTCAAAAACCTTACAAAAGAAATCAACATTTTTTATCTTTCTTAAAGCATCTATGGATTTTAGGAAAACTATTCCATTTGAGGGAAATAAAGAAATTTGAAAAAGCTAATGTTTAATCACCAAGTAGAAGTTTGAAATTTTAATTATTAATTAATGAATCTTAGGAAAACTATACTGACTAAGTTAAAAAAAGGAAGTCAACAATGTCTTGTTCCTCCTATTAATCCAACCGCAAAACATGATTGGACAGACTTTCATATATCTCGCTACTGATTGTTTTGGCCTTCACATTGGCTACATTTTGAGTCAAAATTGAGCCCTTTATCTCCTAATTGTTAAGAGCTTTGGACCTTACACCACAAATAGTAAGGACATTTAGTAGAGTTTGTCAATAATGAGACCTAAAACAAAAAACAAAATAAGTATTTGCAGCAATCCTATCAGCAGAGATAGAGAATAAATTACACAAACCTTAAAATTAAAAAAATGAAGAGACAAAGAAATCAGAGAACTTTTAGTTTTTTTAAATAAAAGCAATAATCAATTACATGGTTGCATGAAATGAAATGGAATAATAGAGAGTCAAAAGTCTCCGATTGCATTCCTATGTCATATTTATCTTTATCCTAGTCCATGCTCTCTAATGATGGCTGGAAACTTGGAGTAGTGTATTATATACCATATGAACCCAATTTGGATCCACATACTCTAGATCCAACATTGCCATTGCCACCAACACTCGTAAATCAAGGGAATGGAAGAATCAAAGGACAATAATTTTCATTAATGGTTGTTATATCTTTTCTTTGACTTTGTACCTCAGACACAATTTCAATAAGCACTTTGTGCATAAAGTAACATTTTAGCATGGCATTTGTTTGATGATTTTTGAATTTATTAGAGATTTTTCACAATGCTAAATTGGAAAACTAACTCCCCCTTTTTGTCCCTAGAATGGTAGGTTTCCAACAAGGGTCCTTTCCAACTGAGCCTGACATTAGAACAATTTATAATTCTAAAGTACATTGTAATAACACGTAAATGAAAAATAAATTATCATTTACGGTTTCTAGATAAATTAAGGTTAAAAGAAGAACAGTTACAGTTCGCAACTAAAAATGGATAAAAAGTAGTCAAAGTTTGTTTATGAAAACAGATAAAAAATGAGTTCTTTTCATTTTTCGCTTTTTTATTTTTTGTTACATGAATCTAAAATGAAAAAAAATTAAACAGATGTAGAAAGAATGCAAAATGGGTAAAAAAAAAGAAGGAAAAATGACTTCTCTTTATTTTTCTCTTTTGCTTTTTGCCTCGTGAATTTAAAATGAAAAGAATTCGACAAATGTAGAAGACATGAAAAATTCTTTTAAAAAAAAGAGCTTAAAAGAAAAAGATTCAAAATAGAATAATACCACTTCAAATTAGCTCAAACTTGACATTGGCCTGCTCCAAATTAGCAGTGGGCTCTTCCCAATATTGGGCCTCTTCGGATGCACTGAGGCTGCTATAAATCTGTTCAAGTTACACTCAATCAACGTTTGTTGCTCAAATTATGTGCTGGTTTTTGATTCAGTAGATTTTGTTTTTGCTCCCTACCTCTTTTTTTCCTTGTCATGTTCGCAAATAAAATGAATGTCTTTTGTCTTTTAAGAGTATTAGAGATCATTTGGGAATGTTAGGTTTGAGTTTTTCTTTCCCTTTCTGATTATCCCATCACAATTGGGTGGCAGAAGCTTAGTGACTGGGCTTACTGGGTTCAATGAGTCTTCTAGAGTCAGTGAGTTTGACCAAAACTGCCAAGGACTCGGGCTGGCAATGGTCAAGTACTTGAGCCCTGGGTCTTCTGGCCTCATTTAGCACTATCTGCCTTGGGACTTACTGGGTATTGGTGATTTGGGACAAGTTTTTGTATTTATGTATTAAAGTTTCTATCAGAAGATGTTAAGATCTGTCTACTTTTAATATTTTAAAAATGGCTTTGCAACCAATGGTCCTTCCATCCCACCTTTGACTTTACACATTTCCAAGGAAGATAAAAAAGAGCCTGAATCGTGAATATTATTCCACAAGTTTTAGGGATTATGAGTTAGCAATATTCTTCTTACAAGTGTTCCTCCCATCTCTTAACTGCACGAGGAATTATCTCCTCTGCTAGAGTTTAGACAGTGACATTAATTTAAGCGAGTTTGCATTTATTGCAAAAAGAGAGGTCAAATAACACTCTCCTTGGATGGATCATAAAAAAAGTCCCAATGTGTCAGAAGCCTTGTGAACATGCTTACAAAGGATTCAAACACTTGTATGTGAAGATCACAATGCTATTGCATTGGCTATTATTATTTCACAACTTTCCAAACTGAGTGACCTCAAGGTTTCCTTGGTTGTCTTAAATATCAGCTGGAATCTTATGCTGTAACATGCATCTATCATTTTACAAATCAAATCTTGTAGCTTCTTAGTAATTTTTGTCATTCATTTTTGTGAGCTTTGGCACAAAAGATTTGACCATTTGCAGATAATTATTGTTGAATGCTATCCCTTTGGTCTTATTATTTAGTTTTGTGTAGTTGTAACTTGTAATTGATACTGCATGGACGTCTCTGTAAGTTATTTCTGACAGACATAACATCCAATTAATTTGCAATTGTTTTACAAAACACTGTTTTGTACACAATTGTTATGAGGCATTTGGCTATTAAAAAGATGGGGTATTCCTCAGGCAAGATTGCATTGAATAGACTTTGGATCTATGTAATGATGATTCAGAGTACACAAGATTGTTAACTGGTCCATATGGAATTTCCTTTTATTGATTTTTTTATCTTGCAGATAATAATAGATGCACCGGATGGAGATGGGCCTGTTTCTTTAAATCTAAGTAGTATGGGAAAAGGGCATATTTGGATCAATGGGGAAAATATTGGACGTTATTGGGTTTCCTTATTGGCTCCTCCAGGAGATTGTACAAGATGTGATTATCGAGGAAATTATAGCTTGCATAAGTGTGCAACAAATTGTGGACAACCCTCTCAAATATTGTAAGAAATGTTAACAGATTCCTTGACCCTGTTCTTTGATCTTTGAACAGGAAGTTATTCTGTTTTTGTGGTTGCTTTCTACTTGGCTCTTTGCAGCTGCTTGTTAATATAGAGGCAAGAAATATTACTAGCTATTCAGTTCAACAGCTTTGTTTTGCTGAAATGAAATTGGCACATGTTTTCAGGTATCATATTCCTCGATCATTGCTGCAGCCCACTGGGAATTTTTTGATTTTATTAGAGGAAATAGGAGGTGAACCAGAAAAGGTGTCACTACTGACAAGATCTAACAACAATGTTTGTGGACAAGTCTGGGAGACCCATCCACCATCTATTCAATCTTCGGAAAGGATGGAAAGTAAAACTAACTCCCAGACGCTACATGAGAATGGAGTGCCAAGGCTTCAACTTGAGTGTCCTGTGGGCAAAATAATATCCTCTATCCAGTTTGCAAGCTTTGGAAATCCGGAAGGAGTGTGTGGAGGGTTCATCAAGGGGACATGTCATTTGGTGGAAACAGCAAATGTAGTGGAAAAGGTATAATTTAAATTTCTACTCTCTTGCCACCAGTTTTCAGAAAACTGAATATATTGCTTATGTGATTATTTACTGAAATTACAGGCATGCATAGGACAGAGTGGATGTTCAATTACTGTTTCATCACTGCAATTCGGAGCAGATCCTTGTATTGGAATTGTGAAGAGTCTGGCAGTTGAAGCAATATGCAACTGAATACAATTGGAATATAGCTACAAGATTTTCTATTTTACCAGAAGTTCATGATTTCAGTTGATCTTGGCGGTTTGCTGGTTTTACACACACCCTGGTGTATTCTGATGGTGACATATCAAGCAATATATTCTTTGAAGATGCTGACTGTAGTATATTCTCTATTATTTCCACAGGCCATTTTTTGTAAGACTTGAATGAATGCTTGGAGAAAAAATAAAGTCAAAAAATAAGACAGCAGAAGAGTCTGCTACACCTTAGTACAACCATTGCTCCTGATTAAATCTACATGAATATTGAATATGATCATCATGGAATATTATTGGTATTACATTTCAATTATTTCATGAATAAAATAGCTGGGGAAACAAAATCCAGCGCAAATTCTTTATATGAGGTTCTGCTGTGTCATGTTTGTTAATGTCTTAATTGTTTTAAATTAACCAATGTTAGCAATCAAACAAACGAAAAAACCCACATCATTTTGTCATCCGTACAATTCTTTGTATAATGAAGATCAATATTGTAAGAGGCAAGAAATTATATTGATAAATTTGTGGATTATTATAATAATGAATATTAATGTTTTCATGCTATTCATGGATAACATTACTAGCTTTATTTCATCCATTTGGTTTCATAAAGAACTATTAATAAATTTACACAACCATAAATAATGAAAACAAAAGATACTTGCAGTTCAATGTGGAGATTGTTTGACATTTCCCTTTGCTTCACCTTATTTTTTTCTTTTGATTGGCGGCTATAGGGTTTTTAGCCTGGTACATAACCAGGTGAGGCCACGAATTGGGGACCTCATCCTCGGCAGTGTGGCAACATTCCAAACCTGTGAGCTCAGTAGCCCAGCAGGGCCATAGAGCTCGCAAGCACACTGACTCAGTGAGGGTCTAGCACAGGCATGAACGCCTATGAAACAACCGGCATGAATGCCAAAAATTTAGATGAGGGATGTACCCCTAAGCAGACTGCAAATGCCCCCACTCCACATCCCGTAGGTAAGTTAAGATACAAGATTTTGGGGGCCCCTCAATTGGTGATGCGAGAGAGAGTAACTCCGCAAGGTTTGACCCTTGGTTTTTGGCACTACAGGTAAGGAGCCCCACTATTTCATCAAAGGGTCGCCCCAACATTTACTTCACATTATCAAAACTAATTGTCTGACAGGCATTGGGTTTGGTTGTTCGAGTTAATGGTAAAATTAGTTTGATTGCTTCGAGTTCGTAATCCATGCAACATCATATTTTAAGCTTTGTTTGGTTTCTTTAAACTCTGCATTCAAAACTAATTCAACTTCCCATGCCACTTCACATGGATCTAAGGTGGCCTGAGATATCCCTAATTAATAATTTGGTTAATTTTGTCCTTGATAAGTTCTTATTCACTCAGATCAACATTAATCACCAAGAACTTTATAATTCAGCATCAATAGATAGGATAAACGGATAAAAGATTTGGATTTGAATACACATTACTAATTACTAAAATTGCACTAAATGCACCTTGTTGATCAAAACATCCAGTTAAATATATCTGAATGGTACCCGTTCCCAGTTGCTTTAAGTACATTTGTCTACATGGAGTAGGTCCACTCAGAGGGTTCATGACTTATAGAGTGGCTTCTGAATGTATCTCACTCTATGGTAATGGATTCAGAAATTCTGGGAGAGACTAATTGACCATGGTTAAAAATCGCGTGATATATTGCGGATATTGCGATATATCGCGCTACACAGCGTGAAAAGATATTATCGCGGTTCATATCACCTACGATCGTGTGGCAATTTTACCTAAAAAACTCACGATTTTAAGTGTAATTAATCCAAAAAACTCAGCACTTAAAAACCTAAAGTTTAAAACAAATGTATTGTAAAAATTTAGGGTTTTTTTGAAGTTGTAAAGGCGTCTCAAGTAGGTATTTTTATTTGTTTTTTTAGTGAGTGCAGACGCGATTTTTACCTAAAAAACTCGCAATGCCATGCAAAGCCAAGTAAAGATGTGAGGACTAGGAGCTCGTGGAAAATTTGTTGAAGGAGAGACAACGACAACCCACCACATTGCAGAGTCGCAAACAACTGACAGGTATTTTTTTAAAGGCTAACTTACTCCCTGCTCTTGCATTCCAGAATCGAGCCACCTGCAGCTTATTATATATTAATATTAAGTTTAACTGTTTAAAAATTAACAGTATGTTTCGGTAAGATCAAATATGTAATAATAAATATGATAGATAATGATTATGTTAGATTCTATCCTTTTGTGGATTTAGATGTCATATATCTAAATCACACTTTCGTGTTAAAATGACGACAGTAAAAATCAATCTCATAGTCTTGAGTTTGACTGTCAGTAGATGGCTCATAACAAAAACTAACAATTTTTAACATTTAAAAATTTTGGTTGCTATCTAATTCACAGTTGATCAAAGTTTTGAAATTTTGAATATTTGATCTCAGACTTAAGTATTTACCATTTGGTGACTTATAAGTTTTGATCTCAATTCCTTAATAAATTCATAGACTTAGCTAATATTTGATCTCAGACTTTGACTAGTGACAACTATTTCAGGACAACTATTTGGTGACATCTAATATTCTTATTATTTATCCTTTCATTTGCAGGTTTACAGAGCTAGTAACTATAGAAAATGGCTGGTGGCAGAAAGAGGGATGCTTTTTAGAAACATGGGACGCCAAGAACAAAGAGAGGAGATGTGAAATGTAACCATTGCCCTAAGGAGATGACTGGGGGCATAACTCTACTAAAATATCACATTGAAAAGATCGAAGACCATGATATTACACCATGTGACGACTGTCCTGAAGAGGCTACGAGGGAGGCTATAGCAAGCCTTGAAGAATATGAGAAAAAAAAGGCAGGGAAAAAGAGGACAGCAGAGGCAATGGTTGCCTCAATGGGAGATTTAAGTTCTACGGGGTCGCAAACAAGTGCAGGGGCTTCTTCTTCCATTGGGCCACGGATACTAGGAACAAGAAATGTGGGTGGGAATTTGGTAGACTTTTGGGTTCCATGTATCTCTCCTTGTGCTCAATGCGGATTGCAAGGCATTGTATGTAACAAAGAGATGCAACACAAGACAAAGTCAACAAATGCTAGATTTTGGATCTACAACAATATTCCCTTCAATGATTTATGTGGTCCATATTGGGATCAATTGGTCACTGCAATGACCGTGTTTGGTAAGGGGTTCAAGGCCCCAAGTCATTATGACGTGAGTGGGCCATTGTTGCACGAAGAGGTCCAAAACACTCATTGACTTGTGGAAGAGCAAAGAAAAATTTGGGAACAGAATGACTGTACCATTATATTCGATGGGTGGACAGATGACAGGAATATAACGCTCATCAACTTTCTAGTTGCTTCAAGGGGACAATTAGTATTTTTAAAATCAGTTGATGCCTCTGATCAAGTGAAAAATGCAGAGACTTTGTGCAACATGTTAGATGAAGTGGTGATGGATGTGGGAGTGCATAATGTCATACAGATTGTGACTAATAATGCAGCTGCATATGTGGCAGTCGACAAACTTCTCATGGCTAGGTATTTGACATTATTTTGGAGCCCTTGTGTTGCCCATTGCCTTGACTTACTCCTTGAGGACATAGGGAAACTGAGTTGGGTGGAGAAGGTGGTAGAAGATGGTGGAAGATGGAAGGAATATCACAAAGTACATCTATAACCACACATGGGTCTTGAGTCTTATGAGAGAGCACACTGATGGTAAGGATCTCGTGCAATCTGAGTCACACGTTTTGCTACTAATTTTCTCACCTTGCAGAACATATTAGCTACATTGCCCAACCTAAAGCAGATGTTTGTGAGTGATAAATGGTTAGAGAGTCCTTATGCCAAGAAGCCCGAAGTAGAGAAGGTTGTGAAGGTCATTTTTTGATGTTGGATTTGCCAAGATCACAGAGGAGACCATCTAGGTAAGTTTTCAAACTTCGATTGATGATTTGTTATTTAATTTTTGAATGTTTTTATGTCTAGGTGTCAGAACCATTGGTGAGTGTTCTAGAATGGTGGATGAGGATAAAACCCCATGGAGTATCTATATGAGGCCATGGATAAGGCCAAAAAGACCATTCAACACTTGTATGGGTCAAATGAGACCAAATATGGACCCATATGGTGCATAATCGACCGTAGGTGGAATCGACAACTCCAACATATTCATGCTGCTGCCTACTACTTGAACCCCAAGTTCTATTTCTCTGACCCTTTTAGAGCAGATGCAGAGGTTCAGGTTGGCCTGGACACATGTATTCGAAGATTAGTTGATGATGAGCACCTTCGAGACCTGATACTTGATGAGTTGCAAAGCTATAAGAGGGCAGAGAGAGCATTGTTTTCTTCACCTGATTGCAAACGTAGGAGAAACACCTTGCAATAGGTAAAAAAATATAGGTGTTTAATTTTATTATATTATAATATCATTTATTTCACTCAAGTTTTTTGAAATCTTTGCTAAGTTATAAATGACATTTTTTTTTATCATCACAAACTTTAAAACCTTCAAAAATTTAGCATTTTACTTTCCTGTAGCATAAGTAGTGTGACTCTCTGAGAGGCTTAGTGCACAAATTGTGCTTTCCCATTTCAAGTATACATCCCTGGGTTGACAATTTAAATTCACTTCATAATAGAAAAAGTAATCCTTAGTTTGAATACACTATTCCTCGGAGAGGCTTTGGCATGATTATTATTACCTATTGTGGGGCTGTTCATTTTTTGCGCCGTTGCTGGGGATGGTGTCAAGCTGAGAACCTTATTGAGTCATTTTCCATTTTTAGATAGTTCCTTGCTTTATATATAGTAGTATACAGTCCTGAACTTGCTTCACAAGTTTACGTAATTATTTGCATGCATCGAAGAGGAAGAAGACGAGATGAACAAGGAAGATTTCTTTCAAGAGAATCTGCTAATCTGAACGAAGAAGTTGAATAACCTTTTGTTGATGCAAGTCCTGAAATTCCTGCAGCATCTTCCTCTATAGTAGAGCCTTTTGATCCAGTTGGCCTTCGACTGTTTGCTTTAATTTTGGCCAGCTTTCTTTATAATTCTGTTCCAAGTGCACCTGTCATCCATAATCCTATAGCTAATATTCCTTTCCAACATCAACTCCATTTCCATATACCTCCAGTAATGTCATTGATGAACTATAACTGATTGAATGTTTGAAGATGTTAAGTTGATGATCACCGAGACACAAATAGTTAATGCAAGACATTAAATCAGTTAATGTATTGTATTGTCATTGATGTCAACTTGATATAATCTGTATGGTCACATGTACATACTGCTAAAGACTTCAAAGAACCAATAAATCAAAGGCTATGCTATCAGTAATGCATAAAAATTAAGTATTCACAAAGTGACTGTATACACCGATGGAGTGCACACCGACGGACAGAGTAAACCGACAAGACCAAAGTCACAGTGTTACCCAACGAGCAAAAGCACAACATTACTGACGAGCAAAGTCACTGTTAACCGATGAGAAAAGCACAGTGTAACCCGATAGACAGAATTACAGTGTTGCCCGACGGATAGACAACACCGATGGACGGAGATCCCGAAGACAACTGAAGTCTCACTGATGGAACAGTCAGTTGTCACCGATGACTAACTGAAGTATTGACCGACATAACAAAGAGTTCAGAAACAACAAAAGGCTTAGTTGTCAAGAGCTAAATATAGACTTAACTAGTAATTATCATTGTTTTAATCGACAAGATAAAGCCAAAGATAAGTAAAGGATTTAAAGTTGTGTTGTCCAGTTGGCAAGATCTCTACGAGATAAAACATGAGTTTTTCTTTAAATCTGATTGGTGAGAATTGTGGATCACACCAAGATCAAGAAAACCAAGAAATGGTGAAATCATGTCTATATAAGAGACAAGCTAATTCAATGTGAATTAGGGGAGTGACAACGAAATAGATGCTGAAGAGATTCTGAAGGAGAAGAAAGTCTTTATTCATACCTGATCAATCAAGCTGAGGAAAGAGCTAAATTCTGCAGACACCGACGAACAGTGATACAACATCATAGATCAGAACAATGTGGAGCAAAGGTATTGAATTGATAACATTGATCATAAAGGTAATGTACTTACAATAGATCTGAAAATCTGCAATTCTAGTTGTATATGTGAACATGTCAATTTACTGTTTCAATTTAACCATTGAAGCATCAAGTCTCTTAACTAAGCAAGACTTAAAAGTATTTTATAATTGAGATACATCCCAAGGAGTATCAAAAAGTTTGATCATACAAAGTAGCATTGGATATGCCCGATACCTATTGACAGGCCAAGTGAGTGTTTGATCAAGGATGGTAGCATTAGATGCCAGATACTTAGTGACAAACTATTCATTAAAATCCTCTAACAAGGTCACACCTAATAGTGTGTTTGTAACCTTTAATAGGGTTGGCTCTTCACCGAGCTCACTTCAGAAGAGTGAAAATTTGGGTTACCAGTCCCAATCGTTTTTCCCTTAACAGCGTTTCCACGTTAAAATCCATGTGTCAATGTGTTTATGAGTCATTACTTTATTGGTTTGCATTTCACATAAGTAAATCTAGATTGATCGGTATACACTAGTTATTTATTGTATTTCGGTAAATAGAAAGAATGCTAATCGGTAAAAGTAAGAATAAGGTTTGAAAGAGTAATCCGAGTAGTAGTTATGTGTTATTAATATTTCAAGGCAATCATCTTGTAGGAATGAAGATAACTAGAGGCTTATAAATGTGGTAATAAGTTTTTGGGTTGATTTAAGGATTAATTTTTGAGGCCACTGGTTCACCCCCCCCTCTCAGGTTATTCTAACAGTCACAACCTACATTTCCATTTCCTCTACCTAGCCTTATTAACAATGCTATCTCAAAAATATACCCACTTCTACACTCCCAAAGTTCTATGGCCTAATAACCGAAGACCCTAACACCTTTCTGTTTGAGTTTGACATTCTTTGTCGAAGCTTTGACTACAACACTGATGGCCACAAGCTCAAGTTGTTTCCAACAACATTGAAGGAGTCTTCCCTACGATGGTTTATGGACTTAGGAGCTAATGCAGCAACCAGCTGGGATGAGATGCAAACTCTGTTTCTGCAGAAATACAAAGAGTATTGCAAAGGGGGTGACCCGAGAGGAGATGACATTTTTCAAATGTCACAGAAGGAAGATGAAGCTCTGGAAGAATATGTTTCACGCCCCCTGTATAACCTGCAGAAGAATCCACAACATGTGCTAGAGGAGGATTCACAGAAACTCATTTTCTGGAGAGGAGTAAACGATAACTGCCTGGAAGCACTGGACCTCATGGATGGAGGAGATATATCTCAATCTTCCTGGGATGACCTTAAGAAAATCTGCCTCAATTATATAAGATCAACTGTAAAGAAGGGCACAGGATTTTGGTCTACACTTGCTAAAGGGAACAACTCGGGCATTTCTAACCTAGAGATATCAAATCTGTTGTCAGATTTCAAGCAAGATATCATTAATGATGTTTCTACAACACCTGGATACCATGACTTCCAAGAAGAAGCATGCAGATGCTGAAGCATAGCTAGCTGAGTATTGTCCTCACTGCCGCAAGTAAAAGAAAGATTGTGGATGCAAGTTGGTGGCGAACTTGGAGAACCAACACCTACCTAATGAGTACATGAAAATAGAAGGAGATGACAAGTAAGTGTTCTTTTTTTTTTTCTCAACGTTGACCATGGGCTTCAAGACAATGTATGCCTCGGGATCTCTTGCAATTTTCTAGTCCTTATAATAATCAATGGAAAAATCAGAATTATCAAAATCCTTCTCATTACTTCCAACCTACTTGGACAACCAGTGGCCTAAACAACCTCAAAATCAATGGCAGCCACCGCAGGGGAATTGGAAACCATATAACCAATGGAGAGGGCCTCAATAGTTGTCTAACCAAAATACTAGTTATTCACCCTTACCACCTCCAGTATCTTAACCTGCAATAATGCCACCTTGTGCAACCACAAGTCCTACTCCGAAGCGAACCCAATTACTTTCTCATCCACAACCTAATCCTAACAACAAGCAACAACATCAACCAATGTATGCTACTGATGCTCAATAGTAACCTGCCTATGCACTAGAAATATATGATATCCATTTGAGATATGGTACTACTCTTCCTGCACCTGAACCTCCTGTTATAACAGAAGTTCCATAAATTCTTGCAGCATCAACACCACATCCAGAAGCTACTGTGCCAAATATTGTCCAACCAACTAATATACCAAGAAAAACTAATGTTCACACCTTTGTTAATCCTCCCTTTCCACAAAGGCTTAGCATGGAAAAACCTAAATCCCAAGAAGAAACACCATTTGATATCCTTGAGCAGTTGAAAAACATGCACATCCATATTCCTTTGTTCCAAGCTATCAAAGATGTCCCTCTTTATGCAAAAGCCATTAAGGAAGCATGCCTCAAAAATCCTGGACGCAAGAAAAAGGATCCTCAAAAAGTCCATGTTGTAGATCAACCTGCAGATATTATGTTGGGGAAGATAGTCTTACCAAAGTATTATGACCCTAGAAGCCTAGTTGTTGATCTTATAATTAATGGCCAACCTGTGAAAAATGCTCTAGTCGATTTGGGAGCAGCTATAAATGTTATGACTAAGGATACCATGCATAGGTTGAGTTTAGAGGGATTGGGAACCACACCAACAGTCTTACAACTTGCAAATAGTTCCACTGTAACCCCAGATGGCATCATAGAGGATATATCAGTCACATTGGATTCATGGGAATATCCTGCATACTTCCTGATATTATCACCTAAGATAAACTTTGCTGTCTATCTAGTTATCCTTGGAAGACCTTGGTTAGCCACCACTGATGCCAATATTAATTGTAAATCAGGTAATATAACAATTACAAATGGCCAAGAAATAAATAAGGTAGCTTTATATCCTCCTGCCCAACCCCAACCAGATTTTAGTACACCTATTTGGCCAGATTTGGGAGATGAGGAAGAAGAGCTAAATTCTTTTGCTCAACTAATGATGTTACATAGGCAATCCTTCCTAAAAAAGAAGAAGAAGAAGACGTGATTCAAAGTATCCTTACCATTGAGTGTGTCATAGAAAAATATATTTCTAGAAGGTCTGTTCTACAGTTGTGTACCTATGAGGACTGTGTTTTTCTAACAACTCTTGATGTTATCCATCCATTACTACCCTATGAGGTAAATACAAGCCCCATCTCTGAAGTGTCAATGCTAGAGCTGACAACTACTATGGAACTTTCTCCTAGTCACAATCTTCATGTTAACAGTAAGCTGTCACCACAAAAATTGGCATTGTTAACTAAACTCCTTTGTAAGAAAGAAAATAATTTTGCTTGGGATTATGGAGACATGACAGGCTTGATCCCAAAGCTTTGCACACATAGAATCTACATCAATGAAGGCACTCTACCACTCCACCAACCTTAGAGAAGAATTAACCCAACCTTAAGAGAAATAGTCAAAACTAAGTTGCAAAAATTATTGGATGCTGGTTTTATATATCCAATCTCTGATAGTAAATGGGTATCACCTTTGGTCATAGTGCCTAAAAAGGGGGTAAATGGAGAATCTGTGTAGATTATAGGGAATTGAATAATTCCACAAAGAAAGACCATTTTCCTTTACCAATTATTGATAAAGTTCTAGACACCTTAGCTGGTAAGAAGTACTTCTCTTTTCTTGATGGATACAACGGTTATAACCATATTAACATTGCTCTGGAGGATCAGGAGAAGACAACATTTACATGTCCTTGAGGAAAATATGCATATTCTGTGTTACCTTTTGGCTTATGTAATGCACCAACTACCTTCCAAAGATTTGTAATCAAAATTTTTGCTGACATATCACATGATTGCATGGAAATATATATGGGCGACTTCACTACATTTGGTGTTACTTTTGAGGAGGCTTTAAAGAACTTAGAAAAAGTGTTGATCAGATGTCAAGAACACAACCTATCTCTCAACAGTGAGAAATGTTTCATGCTGATGCAGGAAGGAGTAGTACTGGGACATTTCATCTCAGAAGCTGGCATCCAAGTAGACCCTACGAAAATTGAGGTAATTCTCACACCGCCTACACCTACTACGCAAAAAGATGTTAGATCCTTCTTAGGACATGCTGGCTATTATGGGCGTTTCATTCGAAACTTTAGTCAAATAGCTAGTCCTCTATACAACTTGCTTACAAAAGAGACTGAGTTTCCATGGACATCAACCTGTGATGAATCCTTCCTGCAACTCAAGTTACTTCTGACAACTGCACCAGTACTTAGGGGGCCTGATTGGTCTTTACCATTCCATATACATACAAATGCTTTTGACTATGCAATAGGTGTTGTCTTAGGAAAAAAAGTCTAATAACCTTGAGAATGCAATTTACTATATCAATAAGAGCTTACATGGATCAAAGCTAAATTACACAGTTACTAAAAAATAATTCCTAGCAGTAGTATATGCTTTGAATAAACTCTGTCATTATGTAACAGACTATCCTATCTTTTTTCATACTAACCATTTAACAATCAAATATATTATGAAAAAACTTGTCATCTTAGGCAGGTTAGCAAGATGACTTCTTCTTTTACAGGAATTTGATATAACCATCATTGACAAGCCAGGGAAAGCAAATGTAGTAGCAGATTATTTATCCAAAATCCAGAATGCTGACAAAGATACTACTGCGATAGATGAAACATTTCATGATGAATATTTGTTTCACATTGTAGTCAAGAGTCCATGGTATTATGATATAACTAACTACCTTGTAGCTGACAAAATGCCCACACATTTTTGTCTTAAGGAAAGAAGAATACTTGTTGAGAAAAGCTTTCAATTCTCTTGGATTGACAACACACTATTTTATACTAGTCTAGACCAAGTCATGAGGAGGTGTGTGTGGGAAGATGAGACATGTGATATCCTTCATGTTTGTCATGATGAGCCATGTGGAGGACACTTTGCAGCTAAGAGGACAACCCAAAAGATCCTAAATATAGGTTACTACTAGCCCACAGTTCACAGGGATGCAACCAATTATATGAGAAAATGTGATAAATTTTAGAGGATGTGTCGTCCAACAAAATCAAATGAAATGCCCTTAAATCCACAAGTGGTGGTATCACCATTTGATAATGGGGCATGAATTTCATTGGTCCAATAGACCCTCCATCTAATGGGAAATCCTACATCTTGGTATGCAATGATTATCTAACCAAATGGGTGGAAGTAAAGGCCATGAAGCATGCACGAGATCATAAGGTAGCAGAGTTTTTGTATGAGGGTAAAAGCATAATAATCTGTCACCCTTTTACAAAGGAAAATGACAACAACACCAAAACTGTAAAACTTCAAGGGCATAAAAGTCACATTTCTATTGAGAATTTGAAGATGATGTAAACTGATGAAATGTGTCAAATAGGATGAATTATATGCCTATAATTTTTTTTAAAAAAATTGAACCAAAATTAATATGTTTTTTAAAATTTTTAGGTCTATTTTTCATTTTCTGAAAAAATTGTAAATCAGGGAGTTTACTTCCCGCCAAATAATTATTAGTAAATCATTGTTTTTTCCTCCAATTTCATAATATGTTTTAGATGACATGTATAGGTAGTGCACAAAAAAAGAAAGAAGTTTTTTCGATGTATAGTTTGCCCGTTATAAGTATTCAAAGTTGAACT
>MU223332.1:1874100-1934905 GCA_018584345.1 Thuja plicata
CTACATGTAGTTTTTAATGAATTTGTTCAATGTTTTGTAGTCGAAACAATATAAAATTTATATCTCAATAATCGTAGTTTTGAGATCTAGAAAAGGGCACTTTTAGTTTTTTGACATTGTCTAGTTTCAGTAGAGAAAAAACCAGCAAAAGTGCAAACTTTTAGATTTTTTATGTTTTTGGAGGTTTGACTGCCACATGGCATGCCACCTAGGTAGACTCGGCCGAGTGGGACTCGGCCGAGTCCTACTTTCTCTCCCATTGGCTCGCGCACGAGCCGACTTGGCCACGTAGGCGCCATTCGGTGCCACGTAAACTCGGCCGAGTTAGACTGGGCCGAGTTTGACTCGGCCGAGTATGACGCGAATGAGCGCCCAAAATTGTCCTTAGGGGTGACAGATTATTGTGCTTTTACCCATGAGGAAACCTTCACCCATTATGGTGTGCCAAGAGATCTTGTAACTGATCAGGGAGCATAATTTACATCACATCTGATAGCATAACTCATGAAGGAATACTATATCAGACATCAGAAGTCCAGTCCCTACCATCCTCAAGCCAATGGTCAGGCATAAGTTACAAACAAAGAGATTGAAGCCATTTTAACAAAAATAGTTCATCTACACTGTCGAGATTGGAGCACCAAACTCTCAGAAGTAGTCTGGGCATATAGAAAAACATGGAAGACAACCACAGGGTTCAATCCATTTGAATTACTATATGGGAAAGCAATAATGTTACCAATTGAGTTCGAGCACAAAACATTGCGCACTGTGCTAGAGTTAAACATCAACCTTCCTGTAACACAGAAAGAATGACTGTTACATCTCAATTCCTTGGATGAAATGCGCAAATTTGCATTGGAGTGCACTGAGATAATACAAAAACAAAGGAAGAAGTGGCCTGACCAATATTAAGAGAAAACAGTTTCAAAAAGGAGATTGGGCATTACTGTGTGATTCCAGATTCAAAGAGATACCAGGAAAGCTACATACAAGATGGCTGGTCCCATATGAAATTGACTATGTCTTTGACAATGGAGCAGTCAAGTTGACAACTATCGATCCAGTGCAGTTCAAATTACTGGTCAACAAGCATCGGCTACACCTATATCATCAGCCCCAGACAAAATATGACTTCCTGCAGCAATTCCGCGATACCACTTCAGTAGCGCAATAGGTAATACTTCCTGCAGCAGAGGGTGCAAACTTTCTTCCTGCAGCTTCAACATAGCATTCCTTCGAGTATGCCAATAATAAAAACTTCATGTTCAAATGAATTCCATTTCTCCATTTACTCTCTAAATTCCTCTTTTCAGCACATTTCATTTCTTTACCTTCTACCCACCCATCCTCCACGTCATCACCTCTTTTTATAGTTCTATGTTTCAAATAAGAACCACATCAGCTAACACACGTAGTCACCACAATTGTTACAGTCTAGCCACATTTTTCATGCATACGATAATCGAATGATAGGTATAAATTTTCAATTTGTTTTCTACTTTTAGCACATAGATATAGGTAATTATATGTAGTACTGCAATAAATCTATGGTTACAACATTAAGCCAGTTCCACACCCCGTGGCAAGTGTGACAAGTGTGGATACTTGACTTATTTTCGTAGGGGGCAGGGAAGTGTATTAAGTTCTAATGTCATGTCTAATTGTCCTTGTCATTTCTCGTAAGATTACCTGTCAACTCAAACCTGTACTTATGGCTTGTCTCATTAAGTCCCTTTATTTTCTCGCACAACTATCGTACTATAATTCTTGAATAATCCTAGATTTTTTGAACTTGATGTGACCTGAAAGGACTATAATTAAACTATGTGATAACTCATAGTTAGAGTTATAATTTCTTCTTTAAAGCACCATTATCATTGTTTATGTCAAAAACAAAAAAATATTGCAAGAGAAAGGTCCGTAGTTTCAAGAAGTGCAGTTTGAAACCTGAATTAATTCAAAAGGGAATAGAGTATTCATCAGTTCCAAAGTAGAGGAGTTGAAAGATTGACAAGCTACAGTAGAAATATGGAGGCAAATATTTGAAACAAATGGGAGGACAGCTGCGTGGCATGAGCCAGTGGTTCATGGAATTTTTCTTATAGATGTTGAAGCAGTTAGGAGGTTTAATGCATGTGGATGGTTGGGTTATTTCTTGAAATTAACAGAATTTGATGAGGAGGAAGCAGATGAATTCACGAATACACTCGAGGAAGGGCAGACAACCGTATGGGGTTTAGTAGTTGTTGTGACAGAAGAATGAATAGCAGAGGTAATTGGGTTACCAGCAATTGGGGAACATTACCCTAATGACCATGATGCCAAGTCAGCTCGAGCCCAGTTTACCCTTCCAAGTGACCCTCCTTTGAAGATTAACAAGAAAGGGTGCAAACGCATGTCTCTCCCTCCACCATACAATGAGCTAGCAACGCATATTATCAGGTACCTAACATGTGAGGGAAGATTTTCAAATTTACATGCACATCATTTCAAATTACTTAGCTATGTAAGGCATAATCTCCCAGTAAATGTTCCTAATTTCTTGTATAACATGCTAAGTATTAGTGTTGAGGAGACCCAAAAAGAGAATGCAAATTTTTTCACCCACCATGCTGTAATTAAGCTATTAGTTGAAAAATATATTAGGGAAGTCTCTCCCTTAGCATGGTCAGAATTTGTTCAATTTAAAACCCTGCAACCCCAAGTTGAGCTTGCTGAGCAACCCAATAATAATGATGCAACACCCTCTGAGCCAGCTGTGGAAACAACCACCCAAGAAATAGAACCCGAAAAACCTCAAGAAAATAGGTCTTCACTTGCTCCTGAGAGAAATGTCCCTACCCCTGTTCAAAAGAAAGGAAAATGAAAAGTATGAGAAGGAACTTCTGTTCCTGCAGCCGAACCATAAAACCCCCAACTTTGAAAGGAAAGAAAAGAAAATCGTATCCTGCAGCAATTACTCATGGACCAGAGAGACCGAAGAAAGCTATCAAGAAAAAGGTTGTGGAGGTTGCAGAGACTTCTATACAAAGAAGCCCTAGAATGAGAGGACAACTTCCTAAAGTGTCCCCAGAAAGAAAATCTGTTTCACTTGAACAAGATGACATAGAACCCCATGTGCAATATGTTCTAGATGATTCCCCAACTTGACCTAAAATCCCAGAATTTTATCATAATACAAATGAGAAATGTGATTATGAACCTATTTTATGTTAGAGCGACCCTCAAGAGAGTAATCACAATACCCCAAAAGCAACGAGGAAGAAGTTCAAATACCTCACCAGTCAGCCCACTCACAGAATTCCCTAGTGCCTTATCAGAGAACCTAATTTACCAGTTACTTAGATCAAGCATGGAGAGAACAGAGGAGGCAAAACAATAGGATGGAAGAGTGTGATCCACCTACTTTGCAATCACTCCTCTTTGGATTATAAAATCAATTTGTTCTTAAAACAACCCCATGGAAAGAAGAAAAGAAGAAAATGCAAAGGGTAGTAAAATACCAAAATGAGGAAATAGCATACCTAAAGGAGCAATTGGCGAAGCAAAAGCAGAGAATGGATCATACCTTAAAGTTGGCTGTTCAGATTATCACTTGTAGACCTCCTCCCAGGGGGTATATGTAATTTGTTTAAAGGAACAATTCCTTTTGTTTCAACTGATGATGACCTTAAAGAACATAGAATTTGACTTCAAAACGGCCCAGGAATTCTATGGCCTGTATCAAACCCTTCCTTCATGGCATCGGAACCTAATCTGTGAGTTATAATTGCACAACTTCACTATCCCTGCAGAAACTAAATAGAATCCTTTACTTTATATTGGGGATATACACTTGAGGGAATTAATGTCATGGATGCATAATGAAGCAAACTATGAAAGACAGTTAGACAACTACTAAGATTAGGAGAAGTCAGAACCATTACCATTAAGAGCTGAAAGTAGTAAACCTGATGTGCTACTCAGGGATTGGTTCAACCTCACCTATGGAAGTATAAAAGTAGAGACTAAGAAGAAAATTTTCACTATTAGGGGAGAGGTTTATGCAGAATATAAGGGGATGTCCTACTTTGTTTTCCAGAGAGCCCTGGTTGGTGCCAGAAAAAGGTGGAATAGACTGCCAAAAGCATTCAAGAAATCAGAGCCACATAGCCCTATTAATCTTAAGGCAACAATCCACAGACCATTAAATTATATCCAGCTAGGCAGGAAGATTAGACACGATCTATGGTGTCCCCTTACAATCCAGCCTCCTATGCTTCTATGGCCTTTTTATGATATCAATGCTACAAGGCTTGATCAACTACAGAAGGACTACATGATGGATGTCTGGGAAAAGATGAGAGGTTTCTACTATACCTTTAATAGTAGAAGAAGAGGAAAGACAAAGGTCAGGGAGTTCAGAGGAATTGCAAAGAAATGCAATGCTTGAGGACAAGCGTTTTACTTGTCAGGGGAAGATGATGAGACAATAAATTGTCCTTATTTTATGTTAATCTTTATACTCAATTTAAAACATTACCAAGACATTTGTGAACCTATAACTATTTGAACTTTTGATAAGTACAGTTAGAATCACCAAGCCTATGGGTAGTTAGCTATGACATGTTTTGCTAAAATGTTATATATATTGCAGTACTTCATATAGCTATCAGAATGTGTGTTCTAATATTTAGAATGATTTGACTAGTTGACTGGTATATATATCCGCATGCTACTAACCTGTCAGGAGAAAGGAGTAGCTTGAGTGTGGTCGACAACATTAAAGAAGAAACGTTGAAGTCCCAACTACGACGGGAAGAATCATTATGGCACCGAGAGAAATGCCCACTACATTGGAGGAGCCACCATCTCAGGGAATATTGGAATATAGCTCTGCTATATTTCCTCAATGCTCAATATCCTGTTGAATCGGTCATCCAGACCTTATTACATTTTGTTGTGGGATGTTGTATTTCTTTTTTCTTCGATGGCGAGATTTAGTCAAAAATTATCCTCGTGCTTTGAATAATCATCGATCCTGTATATAAAGGGATTTGATTGATAGTTTGTAGTTAGATGAAAAATATATTATTGTTGTATTTACACATCAAAGTTTCTCTTTCTAGTTTTCATGCATTGTTCCATTATGATGTAATCAGTTTTTGAAATATAATGAAGGAGTAATTTTGAGTTAACTCTGTGTTAGTAGTTAGCATAATCCAACCAAGGGGGCCCACTTTGGAGGTGGATTAGATTAGACTAGGTTATAGTTTCTTTCAATACTTACAACATTTTAAGTAGAGTTTACTATTTTCCTTCCTGCAACATTGTGACTCATGTATGTTTCTACAACACCTGCAAGAATGATTATAGTGAATTCTTTGGGTTGATAGAATAGGTTTAAGTTGAGTTTATAGTTTCAACATTAGCTTCATTAAGTAGTTAAGTTTGTTTACTTTCCTGCAGCAATAGCGTAGGTCTCTTTCATGCATTTTACTTTCCTGCAGCATACGTAGTATGACTCTCTAAAAGGCTTAGTGCACAAATTGTGCTGTCCCATGTAGTTGATAGAATAGGTTTAAGTTGAGTTTATAGTTTCAACATTAGCTTCATTAAGTAGTTAAGTTTGTTTACTTTCCTGCAGCAATAGCGTAGGTCTCTTTCATGCATTTTACTTTCTTGCAGCATACGTAGTATGACTCTCTAAAAGGCTTAGTGCACAAATTGTGCTGTCCCATTTCAAGTATACATCCCTGGGTTGACAATTTAAATGCACTTCATTATAGGAAAAGTAATCCTTAGTTTGAATACACTATTCCTAGGAGAGGCTTTGGTATGATTATTATTACCTATTGTGGGGTTTTTCATTACCATTGGAGTTCTAGGATGAAGAAATATTCAAATGGATTGTCAACTTGTTTGGGCACTATGTGTCTATTGATGGGGTGACCAAGGATAAATCCAAGTTAGAGTTTTCTCTATTTTGTGTGAATGTTGAAATTAATATAACCCTTCCTAATTTTATATCCCTTCAATCTAAGTTAGGAATGTGGAATCAAATCATCTTATATGAAAACGTTACTATTTTTTATTAGAATTGATCCAAATTGGGACATCTAATCATTGACTGCAAAGCCACCACAACAACTTGTAAATTTGAAAGAACTGTTCCACCATATGGAGGAGGAAAACTGGTTAGTCAATGATTCAACAAATCTGCAATAGGTGGAAGAGTAAGGTATTGACTACCCCTTTTCTATGGGGATCCTTAAAATAATTCAAACCTCAACCAAGGTAACGATCCCATAGAAGATCCTACTCAGGAGGTTAATACCCTAATCTATTACCAACCTTTGGAGGAGGGAGGAATCCCTTCCTTCACCACCCAAACCCTAGCCCTATGCCTAAGTGGACTCAGGTAGAAGAGGTATTATCACCTAAGGTACCCCTTAGCTCTTCACTTCTAAAAAGAAATTCACACATTGGATCTGTTATGTCCCTTGGTACCAACACAAGTGATCAATTAGATTGGGGAGGATGGACAACTCAGAAGAACACTAGAAATAAGAAGATTTATGTAGAGGTAGAAGCAAAGGTTGACTGCCCCTCTCAAAAAATCATATGTCAGGAGGAATTTGCAAGAGAAATTTCAAATGGAAGGCATAGGACCCTAAATTGTGCTCAAAAGTTTGCAAATGAAATTCCTATCTTGGAATATGAGAGACCTCAATAACCTTCAAAAAAGTATGCTCTCAAAATTTGCCTCTTTGAGAAGAAAATTGATACTCTTACTATAGGAAGTTTAATTGATTAAAGATACCTTCTAGTATGTTGCTAACTATGTTTGGTCGGGTATGATTTTTTCTTACTAGTGATGCTAATGATGCATTGGTGGTGTGGTTACTATGAGGGACCCCATAAATATCTCTAGATCCCTTTTGTCCCTTTTTGCAAATAGTTTGGTTGTTAAATTATCTTATCTTAAAGGATCTTAGTGCTTGGTAAATGTTTATGTCCCTAACTTCTGTAATGTTTGCAAGGCTTTTTGGGAGAATATTTCCATACAATTGATGGAAGTTTAGGATACCCACTACATGATTGATGGTGACTTAAACACCCCTCTCTTTCCTTTTGAAAATTTGGGTGGGCTAGTGGATTACACTGACAATATGGTTGATCTTCTAGATTTCATTAAAGAAAATGGGGCTAATGGATATTGAATTGGTGGTTCCACTCTCTAAGTAGTGCCAAGAATTTCTTTAGACCAAACCCCATTATGTTGGTTCAGGATAATCAACCTAAAAGGGGACCGATTCCTTTGTGTTATTAAATCTTGTGGTATACACACCAACACTTTAGGAACTATACTCAAAATTGGTGGAGCACACCTTTCTAGGGTACTGTTGTGTATAGGGTGTCTCATAAATTGAACCTTATAAAGAAAAAAGTTAAAGGATGAAAAAAAATCACCTTTGGTGATATCCTATTAGGGAAGAAAGAGTTAAACAATAAATTGACAAAAAAGTTGATACAAATTTCTAATGGGGACTGTTATGAGGTGACACACATGGAAGAAGAAGCCTTGAGGGGGAAATGGAAAGAGAACTTGAAAAGAGAAGAAATATAATGGAAGTAGAAGTCTAGGGTCTAGTGGCTAAATGAGGGAGACAGGAACTCTGCTTCTTTCCATAAATTTTCCCTCAAACATAGGAAGAGTAATACTATCCGTTCGCTTAGGGATGAAAATGATCAAACAATCATGGATGATATTTAGTTGGGTACTATGGCTTCTAACTACTTTTACTAGGCCTACATAGAAAATGACATTGATTATAAGTTTGGTTTGGAAGATCATATGTTAAACTGTTTACCCATAGCTCTATCTCTAGATGACACCATCTAAACTTTGGCACCTATTACTGATGACGAGTTTAAGACTACAAATTTTCTTATGGGCACTTTTAAAGCCTTGAGGCTTGATGGCTTACCTGGGCCTTTTTCTAGGAATTCGAGAACATTGTGGTATATGATATAACTAAATCCAACAAGGATTTTTTTCACACTAGTAAAATCCTAAATAATATGAATAACTCTTTTATTTCTCTAATTTTGAAGATCCATGATCTATCCAAACTCTTAGATTTAAGTCCTATTAGTTTGTGCAATATGGTCCATAGGATTTTATCCAAAGTTTTGGTGAAGAGAATGTTGAACATCCAGAATACTAAGAGGTGAGAGGTGAATAAGAGTTCCTCTAAAAATATTAAAACATTTGAACAACCATCCACATAACATAATTAAAATTATATAAAGAAAATGAACAATAACCAAAAAGCATGACACTGATATTTTTGCGTGGAAACCCAAGATGGGAAAAACCACAGAGAGAGCTATCTCTCAAGTATTAAGTTTCCGGTTACAAAATATAGAGGTGGTTCACTACTAGGGGTGGCTCACTGTTGGAGGGGCTCACTGCCCAAAATACAAAAAACTAGCTATCACAACTGAAAGATGGCTTACTATTGAAATATAAAATACAAAACTGAACTGTTATATTTGCATCTACATGATATGCATGAATACAATTATTGCCGAAGAACAAAAAACTTTTGTAAAATTACTATATTTACTGTTGTAGTACATATATAAGATCATGAGATATTATAATAAACATCAATGATCGCTTTTTCATTATATCATCTCTTTTCATTGACATATCTTTTGTGTCGATGCTTCTTCATATATATATATATCAGATCTACATTCCCACAAGTTAGCCTAAGTGAGAGATAGAGTTGAAGAAGCACACCACACAATATATTAGAGATGTCAGCTTAGATACAAAGAAAGAGAGTGCACCGAAGTTTGGAAGACAAAAGATATCCCAAGCTATCCTAAATAGGACCAGACCAAATGTTGTGGTACAACTTTGCAAGGACCGGAAATTTGTGCCGGTAACATCACGCCAGATGAATGAATAAGCCATAGATAAAATACTAGACCAACCAATGAAATCAATGACAAATATAAGAAATCTCCCCCTTTTTCATTCATGACAAAAATAGCAAAAACTTTGAAATACACAAATTTCCAAAACTCCCCCTTTAACATCAATGAACAAGGGATAATTATATACAACTTCAAAATACAAAGTTCTAAGATGCTCCTTCAGAGAAAGACTATTTTATTTTTCAAAATGGGTAACTCATATATCCTTGTTACCATTTCATTCTTGAATTGCATCAGTGAGAAGTTGTGCATGAACTTGAAGAGATGCAAGCAAAGATTCTCCATCTTAAATGGAATAGGGGTCAAATAGAATAACCTATTGTGCCTTCAGGAGGACATGATTCATCAATGAAATACTATCTACACACATATCCCAAAGATTTACTAAGGGAAGAATGATGTTAACCCTTTGCTACTAAAGTTCAAAGTATCTTTTGTGTAGTTCCGCAATGGAGGATCTCCTGGATCTGGACAAATCTTTAGATAACTTGAAAGAGTGGTATGCCTAGAAGATCATTAACTCAATGGAGTCAATCTCTTTCCTGATATTGGTTGTGACATCTAACCACTATAACTATACAAGTACAAAGAATTTCCTTCCCTGAGAAATGTATTTTCCTTGGTTGATTAGTTGTTGAAGGTGGGTGAAGGCATTCAAACGCCAAGCTTTTAAATCTTGCAGAATATTATTCTTGTCAATTAGCAGAGGCTTGAATAGACTCATCGAGTTGAAACTTCTGAAAATGATCAATCTTGTCAAAATTAAGGACTAACATGGAGGAAGTGATGGGTCAAAATACAAGTGGTTCAACAAGTAAATTTTTTAGAGTGTCACTAGAACAAGTGTTGGTGGAGCTTCTAGAGATTTCTTCCATTTTTCTCATTTGTGCCTACTTCTGATTCTTTATCTTTTTTTTTTGTGTTTTGTGTTTTCTTTCTACTTACCTATATCAATTTCCTCTGCAATTTTCTCTTCTTCAATTTCAGTTTTCTCTTCTTCCTTTTCAATTTTCTCTTCTTCAATTTCAAATTTATCTTCTTCTCTTTCAATTTATTTCACTTTTTCTTCTTCTATAGTTGATGGTTTCACCAAATTTTGAACTGAGTTTTTATCTAGAGAGCCAACATGTTCAATTTTTTAGGGATTTTGATCTAATGTATATGCTTTTGCATCAGAGTATTCAGGAACAAGGTTTTAAATGCTTTTTGTAGCCAAATATTCATGAGAATATTTGGGGGTGACGAATGATGGAATAGAGTCATCACTGAATATCATCTGGATTTTACTTGCCATGCTCATGAGTAAATTGATGATATCTGCTTTTATCTTATTTTTTGCATCTATGTTTTCAATAAGGGTATGTTCCCTTTTCGTTGTTCTTAACTCTGTTTGAAAAATTTATTCAAAACTTTCTATATATTCTTTCTTGATTAGTTTAGAAACAATAGAGATGGCCTCATTTACAATTTCCTTATCTATTTGTCTAGCCTTTACCTGCATCAAATTTAATGCAATCTAGAGACTATCTGGATTGGCCTCTTTGAAATATTCTACATTGTCATATAATCTTACACAATATTGAGTGAATGCTTTTATTATATTTCCTTTTCCCTTAGAGGTAGCAGTATTATCCAAATCACCAACTTCTTTAAAGATTCCTTCTGTAATAATTTCAAATAGAGCTTCTATATCTAACAAATCACGAGTTACCTTTTTAGATTTCTTCTCCCAAATTTTGATTTGGTATTTATCTAGGTTAGGTTCTCCCTTAGATTCCAGAAAGGCAAGTTTACCTTTTTCATCTTTGGCCTTTTTGTGTGGAGTGGGTGAAGGAAGACCTATCTTCCTCTTATCAGTTTGACCTTTTATTTATACTAGAGGTTTCTCTTCTTTTGCTGAGGTTCTGGATGAGCTACTAGTTGTAGTACAAGTGATACTTTTGAGTGTTTCTAACTCTTCCTTTGTCATTTCTCCATTTTCCTTGATTTCCTTTAGAGTCTTTTGTACCTTCTTTTTGATCTCCTTATAAATATGCTCTTGTCAGACTTCTTTAGACTTTTCTTCTGTTGTGCCATACCTCTTTTGAGAGGTGTCTACTAGACTCTCTAAAAGAATTTTTGCAAGTTGTTCTACATGTTATTCAAACACTTCATAAACTAGTTAAGGTATCCACCTAGTCCCCGGTATAATATTTTCCATGATACATTTATCAACTATAACTAAGAAAGTGATACCATCCTCATATTTTGTAATTACATATTTAGGGATTCTTTCCCGGTTGTGCATTTTATACCGAAGTAAAGAGAAAACTGAAATAACTTTCATTTCCTGAGTAGTAGTATCAAAATACCTCCTCATCCATTCAACAATTTGATGATAAACTAGTTTTTCAGAAGACCACACTAATGGACCTTGACTAGACATCTCACGCATGAAGTAAAAATAGTAGATAGAGTGCAAGAGTTACAAACTGGAAAGGGGCCTTCTTCTTTCTTCGCTTGCATTGATTCAAATTTTCAATAAATTGTTCTCTGATAAGCTCGCATAAGTCATAGTGTACCCCATTTATCATCATATCATATGCCATGTAAACAAAAATAGCAGAGATGGAGTTTTCTCTATTAGAGTATAAGATTTGTTTCCAATAACTTGGGCTGCATATCTCACAACTACATTTTCAATTGTATGAATCGCTAGAGATTTGGCATAAAAAATAACCTTTGTAAGGTTTTCAAATTCATTGTTCTTAAAAAATTTTGGTGTCAGAAGGATGCCAAATGATGAACTATAACTGATTGAATGTTTGAAGATGACAAGTTGATGATCACCGAGCTGCAGAAAGCAAATGCAAGACATTAAATCAATTAATGTATTGTATTGTCATTGATGTCAACTTGATATAATCTAATTGGTCATATACATAATTTCATAAACTTCAAGAAATCAAATAGATAAATTTTATGTTATCAGTAAACAAATAAAGCCAGTGTACATCGAGTAATAGTAAACACAGACTTACAGTGTACACCGACAGATAGAGAACCCCGAGCAGTCATAGTATATACCGAGCACAGCAACACCGAGCATAACTAAAGTGAACCTCAAGCAGAACTGAAGGTAATGCTTGAGGACAACTAGAGTCAATAACTGAGCAAACTAAGAGTTGATCACCGATCAGAACTGGAGTTAGGAAATGAAAAAACCTTACCTAGTAGGAGCTATATATAGAGTTAACTGATTGATTGATTTTTTTTCATCAACCAGTTGAACTGAAGATTTAAAGCTATTTTTATTCACAGTTGTCAAGGATAAATCTATGAAATAAAACTAAAGTTATGCTTTAAAGATTAAATCAATGTATGGCGACATTTGTGGATTAAGAAAGCTATCTACGTAAAGGATAAGAAAGACAAGGAATGTAAATGGTGAAATCATGTCTATATAAAGAGACAAGTAATTCATTATCAAGGTGAGGAATGTTGAATATAATTCTGGTGAAGATATAAGTTTGCATGCAGATCTGATCATAAAGGTTGAAGAACAGAGCCAAGAATTCTGCAGACACCGAGCAAAAAAGAAGAAACAACATTCACTGAGTAGAAAGAACAAGGAGGGGAGAAAAATAATTGAAGAGAATATTGATCAGAGAGGTATTATGGACTTACAATAGATCTGAAAATCTACAAAGTAAAGTTGTATTTATGAACATATCATTTACTGTTTCAGTTTAACCATTGATTCAAAAAATCTCTTAACCGAGTGGGATTTGACAGTCCTTAATGTATTGAGATACTCAAGAGTGTCAAAAGGTTTTTCTTATCGACAACATAGTGAATGCCCAAGGTAAAAATACTAACCAATGGTTTTAAATCCTCTAACAAGGTCGCACTTATCAGTGTGTTTGCAACCTTTAACAAGGTTGGCTCTTCACTGAGCTCACTTCAGAAGAGTGAAAGTTTTGGGTTATCGGTCCCAAGTGGTTTTTCCCTTAATAGGATTTCCATGTTAAAAATCCTTGTGTCAAATGTGTATATGGTTCATTGCTTTGATGTTTTTCTTTACACATTACTAAAACATGATTGGTCGGTAAACACTAAGTTTATTTACTGCTATTCGGTAAAGCTTAAGAAAAGGATAAATAGTATATTCAACGAGCAGTATATAGATGTTAGATTTACACAAGGCATACATATTGTAGGACTTAAGATAAATAGAGGTATTATATATGTGATATAAGTTTTAGTTGAATTATTGGATTAAGTTTTGAGGCCACTATTCACCCCCATTCTCAGTAGATATATACTCTGAAGCCGGATCCTATATCTTCTTTCTTTCTTTAGATCTTCTTCATTTCAGCCTTAACATATTCCTTGTTGATTTTATTCATTGGTTCGGTAGGCTTGACTTTATTAGTTCTGCATACTCTTGCAATGTGTCCAACTTTATTGCAGTTATAACACATCTTGGTCCTCTTTTCTTGTCTTGACCTACAATGGTTATCCTTATATCCAAATGCATTATATGTATAACAATAAATATTAAAATAGTTGTTTCTATTTGGTACGCTACATTGATTATATTTATGACCATAACTATTACAATTGTAATACCTCCCAGAATAAGATCTAGCTTTCTGATTCATTCTCCTTCTACAATTCAATTATTTATGACCAAAACTATTATAATTAAAACAAAAACCATTAAAAGAGAAGGGTTTCTTACTTACCTTTCGTTCTATCAGAGACTTACCTTTTTATTCTTTATCGGATTCAGTTTTAGCTTATTTTACCAAATCGGTCTCTTTCTTTTCTTTTGATTGACTGTGAGAGCACTCGCCAATCTCAAAGACTAAGCCCTTCTTGTTTACCGATGATCTTTGAGCTGTTAATATTTCATTGAGCTTTTTCGAGCTTGTTTTGAATTTGTCTTCTTACTTCCTTGATACTTCTAAATCTGATTTTAGAGATACAATTTCTTGTTCCAACTTCTTGCATTCATCATATTTTAACTTGATTATATTATTCAGATGTTCCTTAGTCTTTTCATCTTCGTCACTCTTAGTTTTCAAATCAAGGATAGTAATATTTTCTATCTCAAGTTCATTACTAACCTCTTTATGCCTTAGCTTGAATTTTTGAATTTGGTCTTTTAGTTTCTAGATGAATTCATTTTCCATTTGAAGATTTTCTGAGAGTTCCTTTTTTTCATCTTCAATATTTTCAAGATATTCAAAGAGGGGCATGAGATCTTTCTAATCCATGGTAGATCTAGACATTATATGCTCAACCTTATGGATCTCCTTTGAGCTGATAGACTCTTCTAAAGGATCTAACAATGATACCAATTGTTGAACATCTATAATATTGAGAGGGGAGGAGTGAATCAATATTTTGCTAAAAATATTAAAACTTTTGAACAACCATCCACATAACATAGTTTAAATTGCAGAAATAAAATGAACAATAAGAAAAAAGCATGACACTTGGATTTTTTCATAAGATGGTAAAAAGCATGGAGAAAGTTATCTCTCAAGTATTAAGTAAACAGTTACAAAATACAAAGGTGGCTCACTGCGAAGGGTGGCTCACTGTCAGAGGGGCTCACTACCCAAAATACAAAAACTAGCTATCATAGCTGAAAGATGACTTACTGTCCAAATATAAGATACAAAACTAAACTGTTATATTTGTATCTGCATATGCATGAATATAGTTCTCACTAAAGTACAAAATGTTTATGTACAATTACTATACTTTACTGTTGTAGTACATATATTAGATTGCAAGATATTATAATCAACATCAATCATCACTTTTTAATTATATTGCCTTTTTGATTGTCATATATGTTGTGCTGATGTTGCTTCATATATAGACTATATTTTCATTCCCACAATTCATCCTAAGTGGGAGATAGAGTCGGGTAAGAACACTACCCAATATATTAGAGATGTCAATTTAGATACAAAGAGATAGAGAGTGCACTGAAGTTCCGAAGACAAAAGATATCCCAAGCTATCCTAAATAGCACTAGACCAAAATATGAGGTACAACTTTGCAGGGACCAAAAATCTGTGTTGGTAACATCGCGTTAGATCAATGGATAAGCTGGAGATAAAATATCAGACCAACCAATGACATCAATGACAAATATCAAGAAAGAATTAATCCTATGTTGAATATTGTCATTAATAGGAACTAGAAAGGATTTGTCTCAAGATGAAAAATCTTAGATGTAGCTATCACTACTCATGAAATTTTACTTTGTGGATAGGAGCTTCCTCCAACGATTGACACTCAAGTTTGACATATCTAAGGCCTATGATAGGGTTAGATGGGAATTTGTCTTTAAGGTCCTCAAAAAGATGTGGTTTCAAGACAAACTAATCTTCCTAGTAAAGGAATGTGTTACTACAGTCAAGTACTCAGTTCTTGTTAATCTCATTCCTAGGGGATTTTTAAGGATGAGTATAAAAAAGGGGGACCCTTGGGTGGTCCTACAATAGTGTGTCCCACTTTTTGGCCAACTTTGACACTGAGATCAACATTCTAGAAAAAAAACTTCAACTTTAAACACCTATTGCCGCAAAACTATTAGGATTTTGAGGATGATGTAAACTAGAGTCTTTTAGAATTTTATTTTTAGTTTCTAGATATATATATTTTTAAAAATAAAATTGATTTGAATCCATTTTTCCTTCTCCTTCAAAAAGTGGTTTGTGTGAAAAATTAGTATTTTTAAGGAGTGACTGTCACTTGGATCAACATAACTTTCTTTTCAAAAATGATAACAATTTAATTATTTTGAGGTTATATTTTTAAATTCAATATCTAATGGATACAATTGTCTTCATTCATTTTGGTTCAATATTTCATAGTTTATTAAGTTCTAAAGTGATAGTAACTATAATTTAGACATAGGTTCTTTTGGATCACTCTAACTTGATTTGTATATATCAAAATTTATTTTTTATTTTTTTGATAGAAAGGTAACACAAATACTCTTTTTCTACATATTTCTCATTTTTTTTTGTAAGTTACTATTTTCCCGAAGCCTCGAAGAGACATGTTGTTAAATGACCAAACAACCTATGTTTAATTAAAGTAAAATTTGAAAGTGAAAATGAACTCAATATGTATTAAGATTATAGTCATTAGAAAGCTTTCTCTGAGTATCATCATCTGAAATTTTTTTTTTCATAAGATCATCTTGTTTGGTCCTTGTTTCAGGCCTTGAAAGACCATTTTTTTGTAGTTTTTTTTTCCTCCTGGGAAAACTTCAAATTTAGGGTCTTCACGCGAAGACCCTTTTCGCACAAAGGTTTCTCAAAGCTTCGTGCGAAAGGGTCTTCATGCGAAGACCCCCTGGGAAAATTCCAGAGGGAAAAATCCCCTTCGGACTTTTACCCGACCTAGTTCACCCGAACTAGGGCGGCTAGTTATTATTTAATTATTTTGTATGGTATAAAAGTAAACATTTTTTTTTCATTTTTCACACAATCGCAATCAAGTTAATTCACATTTTTTACTATTGATCTAATTTTTTCAAAGGCATTTTTTGGAGGATAATTTCTATTGGTTTATTTTTCAGAGGCATAATTTTGGAGAGGAGAATTACTATCAAGGTGATTTTTTCTAAGATGATTTTTTGAAGAGGAGAATTACTATTGCTGGTTTTTTGGAAGACATTTTTTTGGAGAGAAGAAATGGGGAACAAGTAGGGAAGGAAAAGTAAATTTGGGAGAAAAAGGTCACATGGTACCAAAAAAATAAATCATGGAGTTGTAGTGGCATATTATTATAAAAATAAATAAGGTATGGACCTAGACGTCTGATTTTACGTGCCCAAATTTTATGGACCTATGCTTTATTTTTTTTCTAATTTGATTGATTTTTGTGCATGTAGCTCACAATCAACATGGTCAAGGTGAAGGAGAAGCTCAAGTAGGAGGGTCAAGTAAAGTTGAATAAATTCACATTGAAGAAGGGTCAGGATCACTCCCTATGGAAGCTCAAGCAATGGATCCTACTGGTATGGATGAACTTATAGATCTAGGTCAAACTATAAAGAGAAATATTAATTATATAAACTTAGATCATTTACTTGCAATGGATGTGGAGAATTTTAGATCACTTTCTAATGTTCAACTCTTAAGTCTTGTTTAGAAGAGGTCAATGAATACAATAGAAAGAGAAATATTGTCTAAATTTGATAATTTTGAAACACTTGAAGAAGCCCAATTGCTTTCAGTTGTACTTATAAAAAAAATGTTGGAAGAGGCATTAAAATTATTGGGTATAGATACAACATCAAAGAAGAGAAAAGTTGTTGACATACAAATTGATATGATTGAAAATATTTGGAAAGGTTTGAATCGAGTAGGGAAGTGATCTTGAACTAAAGATAAGACCATTAAAAGAAGATTTATGTTGACATCCATTGTAGGTAACACTATGCTCCAAAACAGACAAATATCTTCAGTTTCATCTCGGATTGGTTTTAGTAGGAAAATAATATCATGAGATTTTAATAGGAGAATTCTTTTGGATGATAGAACCTTGGAAGGAAATTGAAAAATCATGTGTAGAGCTCATCGTTCTTATAGGACCGATGAGGGGATCAATAATCCAGTCACATTATTTTGGAATGATAATACTCATCCTTCATCAAATAGTAGAGATGTTATCAGACATAGAATTACAGCTAATCAATATGAAAATCATATAAAACATTGGTTGGACACAACGCAACATGAAATGTATTTGTCATTTTGTAGTTCAAATCCTAATATAAAGATTGGGAAAACATTGTTTGAAAGATTGAAGCCATATTATGTCAGGACAAAAAAGTGTTTGAAACTTGTTGTTGTCGTTATCATATTTAATTTGATCTCCACTATCAGGTTTTTTGAAATCTTGTAGAAGACACTTTTGGTTTTGAAAATACTCCTCCTACTAGACAAAGTGAGATCATCTCATCCATTTTATGTGACAAAAGAGATGATGCAACTGGTCAAATAAGTTGCATAAAAGGAATATGTGAAACATGTGCTTATTTTGCTCTCTTTTCTTTGAAAAATGAAAACAATGATGTAACAAAGATGCTAAATTGCAAGAGCTACAAATATATAAAGAAAGAAATAAAATTTGGGAAAGAATCCAAAAGGTTAGAATATGTTGAAGAGGAGATAATTGTTAGAGTATTTATGGAAAAATTTAAGAAAATGATTCAACCCTACATTCATCATGCTTTTTTTGTAAAGTGGCAATCACAACAATTCCAAACACTGAGAGACAATTTCCCACTTGGAACTATTCCATCAGTTTTTGATTTCGTAGATTACTATTCCTTTGTTCATCAAAAGGCAATTCAATCAGAATACTTTTTTTTAGAGAAGATTACTAGTATGGTACATGTGTGTTATCGACATGTACAATTAAATTTGGATGGTATTCAAAGAACATTTGATGCATGGGTCATCAAGAGGAATATCATTTTTATATAAGTGATAATAAAGAGCATGTCATTCATTATGTAGAACACTGATTCAAGATGTTTTTTACAAATTTGAAAGAAAGAGGCATAAAAATTGATAAACATTATGTTTGGTCAGATGGATGTGATGCACAATTCAAATCATCCAGACCATTTTATGCATTATGTAGATATCATTGTAATGAAAACATACCACATGTTTAGAGTTTCATTGAGAGTGGACATGTAAAAGGTGAACATGATGGTGTTGGAGCTTGCATCAAACGTGCTCTATAAAAGTATCAAATGAATTATAAGGGAGTTCCTATAAAAGATGCACATGATGTTGTTGAATGGTGCAGGACACATTTCACACCAAACGAGGATGACACATCATCAAGAATGACTCAAGTGGTACCACATAGAGAATTTTGGGAGATAAAAGGTATGCACTTTAAATTATGCATGTGTGATATATATATTTATTCTTGTTTAAATTTTACACTCTTTATTCAAATTTATAAAATGAAATTTATATTTTTCCCCTTTTTATACAACATTATATATGCATATGTTCAGTTGTGGATAGAAAAATTATGCATGGTTGCAAGAGGATAGAAAAGACGTGATCTTTGTATTCATTTATGAGTACGAATTGTCGTAATTAGACGTTGAACACTAAGGAATACTCATGTTTTTGTTGTCACTGCATTGCTGACAATTATGAGGAATGCATCAATAATGAACATGGATATGTAGGTGCATGGAATCTGGTGCCACTAGTTGTTACTGATAAATTTGATAGAGATGAAGATGAAAACTTTGATGACGTTCCTTTGATTTCTATGAATTACGATCATATCTCAAGATTGGTAAAAATTGGTAAGTATAATAAATTCAATTTCACATTATATGGCATTGAGTTTCATGTATAGATAGATAGATAGATAGATAGATAGATAGAACTAAGTAAATTTTAGGACCTCACATCTATATAAATTTATTGTGCAGGAGATGTCTTTGCAGTGATTGTTGAGTGTGGAAATGTAGAAGGAATTAGTTACTATTTATTGTGCTATACTACAGAGAGGCTGAAGTTAATTGAACCTAAAGAAAGTGGTGGAATGTTGTTCCCCATAGGTTTTCATTCTTTACATCAATATATTGTTCATTTTGTAAATTTAAAATTTCAAACTTTTAACAAATTTTTAATTTAAATTGTTAAAATTTGTGACCTGCAGGTTCAGTTATTTTAGAGGGAAAATATTTCAAACAAATAAAATTAATTCAACATGGTTGTTGATTACCAACTAGAAAATAAGGTGTTTCAATATACCCACCTAATAGTTGCCACCTCCCTTTGTCTCCATCCAGTTAAATCTCAACATGGACATCATAAGTGGAGACTAGATAGAGAGGATTGTGAGAGAATATTACATGTTCTCCATGAAAGGTTTGAACCACTTGAGTTGGTCTAAAAATTATTGCATACATATTTCATGTGTTAGGACCTATTTGATATCTCTAGATTACTTGATATGTCTAGATTAAATGGACTATACTTTGTTGATATATTTAAACATATGATGGATTATACTTTGTTTATTTATTAATAAGACTTTGATTATATACTTTCACATGGCTCAATTATTTTATATATGTTTTAATGGTTCAATAGCTTTAATATATAGAACTATGTATGCTTTTATATATGCCTTTATGGTTTTATATGTATGTTCTTATGTATGCTTTGATGGTTCAATTATTTTTATATATGTAGTTATATAAATGTTTTTGTGTTTGTTAAAGTGAACGTGCTAAATGTTACTTATGTTCCATTAGTTACATATTAACTTATAATATTTTTTTATCATATTAATTATATTACTTATTAGTTAAAGATCCCCTTAAGACATCCACTTAAGACCTCCCCTTCACACATTCGTTAGGTTACTAATGACATTAGTTAGATTACTTATGACATGTTAGTTCTAGATTACTTAGATTACTTATGATCCATTAGTTACATATTAGTGTTATTTTCTATGATGTTAATGTTAAAGCCTTGAAATATCACCCTAACTCAGGCATTAGGGCATACTAATATCTCATGGTTATAACAATGGAAACCTTCCTGAGTTGTGGGTGGACTTTGATTAAGAAGGAATCTCTGGATTCTAGGCCAGTTCCTATTGGAATTGGAATATCACCTATGACTGATTCTCTAATTGGGGAAAAGGGAAAGAATGACTAAAATTGAGTAAATAAACTAGAAGGTGATACACCAAAACTAGATTCAGACTTATCAGAACTTCAAATCAGCATCCACAAGACACACACTACTGAGATTTGCAGTAACATTCACTATTCAACGTATAGTTTGACCTAAAACTCACTATTAGGGTTTGTACCACAAACAATGATAATATTCCAACAAATATATATATTCTACAAAAGGTTCTACTTGAAAACCTAGAATAGGAATTGGATTAATTCACTAATCTATGCTGTAAAACATATTACACTTAAATGCATAAATGTTGAAAGGATTGATAAAAAAACTCAAAAAATATATGAATAATGGGGACACACTTTATTTTCTTCAAAATTTGCAAAACATTACATGCAAAGATACAAAACATGCCAAGGAATAAGTTACATTCACTTGAACACAATCTTGCATCAAAACTTAACCTATGGCTACAAAATGTATGCAAAAGGCACAAAGGAACAAGTATGTTCACTAAACCACCTTTTCCCTAAATTTTGAACCTTTAAAACTAAGAACGAAGCTCAGATATATACCCCTTCAAGGATAATTTCAAAAATCCAATGCCCACCAAATCATCTATAAAGCCTAATCATAAGGCATAATTCATGGCTTTATACATGCCCCTAATGTTGGTTTTTAAAAATATACATCTTTTAAATAAACACAACCAACATATATGTAAAACCTATAATAACAATCCCTAACTCAATACATCTAACCCCAACCACATAACATATAACCCCAACCAAGCCTAAAGCTGATACCATAACCCCAGGTCAACATGACCAAACCTATGCAAATAACCACTCTCCAAAAATATCAACGTCTCCATCAGAAAGGTGGCTATTGTGATTTTGTCATGGAATTTAGGAGTGGTTGTCATGCACTACAGCTTGTAAGGAATTTACTCCTCTGACAACAAAATCTAAAGTTTTATCAAAACTTGGTGTTTTCCTGGGTCTTCGAACTACATTTGCATTTGGGGAAAACATGAGGGTTTTGAAACCCTATCTTATGGCTCCGCATACTGTGAACATGACATTGAATCTGGTTCTTTTTTGCTTCTCTGTGCTTGGGTTGTCGATCTGGAAGTTGACACTATGATGTGGGAGTTGTGTTGCATTCTTTAAACTCTCCCCTATGATCTCCGGCTGAAATGTAGTTATCTCTACGGTTTTCTCCATCTGTGGTTGCAACTATGAGTTTTCATCTTGAATCATGGATCTCGGGCTCCAATTGGAAGTGGTTATAAAGAGCTTGGGCTCTCTATATGCATTTGGTATTGGAGTGCATGTTTGAATTTGGCTCTATAGTTGGAGTCTACTGTTGAAAATAGAGAGCTTGAGCCCTTGAACACCATGAAATTTAATGATATGGGTTTTTGACATAATGGGTGGCATTGTTTATGCATGTCTTCATGAAGCTCGGGCTCAATATCATCACATCTTGGCTACTATTCCTTCTATCATGGCTTTGTTGACTCCAGATAAGTCATCATCTCTACTTCTTTTCTCATTCTTCCTATTTGTTGAACTCATGATTGATGTCGCCCTTTCATTTCATAGCTTTAAATGGTTTGGGTTACAAGCTTTTACTTTGTTGATTCTACCATGATTCTTGCAATGATTCTGGGTTATTATGCTCTACTTTTATTTGTTGCTCAACTCGAGCCTTTGCTTGAATAAACCATTGTTAGATAAGTCAGTGTTGTTGTACTTTTCTTATGCTTGCATTATGCAATTTGTGAGTAGTTAAATCTGTTGTTGTTTATGACATTTCTCTGCTACTATAATTACGTTGTCGCTCCACTGTTGTCCATCACTTTTTTTTTCATGTTGTCTTCTTGGGGTTTCTTCATGTTTGTGTCCAATGTCGACAGTGACCATCTTTCTTTTAACATTACCACTCTTTGTTGGGACCGTGGTTTCAAATGAGCTTGACATTATTCAAAAGATGTTGTCTATATCCATTCATTGACTTTATTATCCACCTTGCAAAAATGATAATGACAAGCGTATCAAACTGTCTTTGTGACTCGAGTAAGAAATTTATCCATGGGGTTCGAGCACGGGCTTGTGACACCCATTAACAAAACTGTAAAACAGAGAGCCCAACATTTCAAAACAATGCATCTTTTCTTTATGAACAACATTATTATTTGTTCTCTCTTGATTATGCACTGTCATTGAACATGCATCTAACGATAACAATGTTATTTACCTTCCATTCTTAATTATGCATTGTCTTCTGAACACAAATAACAACATCATGGATGCCTTGGTAGAAATCCATAATAGTATTACTGATGCTTTGCACTTTTAAGAACACACTGTTTGCTTATCTTTTGTGTCTTCTGTTGAACATGCATATTTTGTTGCAAAAATGTATATCACTATTATTTGTTTTCTCTTATTCAAACATACCAGTATTCAGAATAGCATTAAGATGAACTATTTATCTGATGTCAACAGTGTTTGAATTCTGTATATGTATTTTTCACTTTGATAGCGCTGCAATTTAGTTCTTTTGTATATGCATATTCCTTTATAACAACATTACTGCTATTTCCTTTTCTCCACAATATGCAATGTCATTTGATCTCTACATATGCATATTCATTTAATAATAACTAAATGACACTTCTGGTGAGAATATCATTTGTTTTGTTGATGCATAACAGTTATCAACTTTTTCAAACATCATTACAATTGATCTTCATTGTGCAAAACTGAATAACTGTGATACCTTATCATTTGATTGCAAGCACTAATTCATCTCTTTCTTTCGCATATCTCTGTTGTTTCCTGCACATACATCTTCTGTCCTTGTACACCAGTAAATTACAACAACATTTGATTACTCTGAATTTGATATCAACACTGTTTGATTGCATGGTTACTGTTCTTAGATGACATCATGAGCATCTGCATTTGCATATACATGTTACTTTGCAAAAAAACCAGAAAGAAACATACAGTGATATGCAAGTTTTATAACTTTAAATAACAATGTCAATATCATTTCTTGAACATGCACTGTATGAACTGCATCTGCATATTTTAGTCATTTGATAACTGATAGCAATGTAATTTGATCATCTTTCTACATATCAGTTTGTAATTCATCCTTCTTTGGCATCTTCTTATTGCATTAGATCATCTCATAACAACATTAGTGTAGTTTTGTCCCATTGAGATGCAACATCATGTATTCACTCTGTATCAACTCTTATGAACATCATCTCTTCTCCTTCTACATCTTCCAATCCTTGAACTCATGAACTCCTAACATTCTTTTCTCTTTTGATAATTCATCTTGTGAGGTTCAAACACGGGCTCGTGAAACTCACTGCACTTTCCTTTTTTATTTTCTATTTGTGAATTCATAGATGATATCCTCTCTACATTAAAATGCACTTTTGTTTACTATGTTTGAAAACACCATCAAATCCAATATGTTAGGTTAGTGACCATGACCAACTGATCAATTTTTGTGTGTGAGTGCCATGTGTCATGACATTCATGTATGAATATTGGTTGATTGATTGTGTTCACTATCCTAACACTACCTTTCTATGTTGAAAAAGGTTTCTAAGTTACATGAACTCAGTCCCTTCAATTCAGATTTCTGGTTTTACAAACAACTTTTGTATAATGCAGAATAATAACCATAGATAGTAAAAGGTTTCATGGAGGCATGTCCCTTTGATACTATCATTCTGTTGATGTATATGCATACTTTCCTATTGTATTGATATTATTGGTAGATGTGCAGCTCCAAAAGTTTGATTGTTGTATGTTGTTTTAGGTTTCCATTGCATTTCTTATATCCAATTTGGATCTAACACCTTTTCTTTCCATGATGCAGGACATGACCTAAAAGACCTAAGATTTAGGACATGATGGACTATGACAAAGACATGAAGTTTTGGACAAAGCAGAAAACCAACTCCCATATCACAAAGTCAACTTCTAGAAGGAAATGCATGGACCCCTACTCATGCTTTCTTTTCTGAAATTTCCTCTAAGTTCCAATATGAAAGATGTAATATGGAAAGAACATTTGTTTATTACATTCAGTTTGAATGCACAATGTAATGATCAATTACGAATTTGAAAACTAGAATATGATCAATACTTAGAGTACAATGTAACTGATAATATGAATGCAATAGAAATGTATTTCATCTTCATTAGTTGAACAGTAATGTTAAAGAGGTGTACCTTCATGCAATTTTTAATTGTTTATGATTATCATACTGCATGTGTAAAATTAGGGTAACAGTTATGGCAACCTCTGCTGGATGTCTACCTGCTAGACATGAACTATAGACCTCATTCATTGGGAAATGGAGTCAAAACTAGAACATACAAATGAAAATCTATTGAAATGAAAATGCAACCTAAACTAAGACTCATGCAACCTAAACTGACCTTGTGCCTTGAAGGCACTTTATTGAAAATGAAAGCCTAAATAAACCTAGTGCTTGACACCACTTATTAAAATGAAACCTAAGTTAGAAAGTACTAACCCTCAAAGAAAAGCTTGAGGAAGATCCCATTGATTGGGATAGGAAAGACCTCTCCATTTGTGGTGGATAATTGAAAGGTATTTTTCTCTTTACATTCAGTGATGACAAATGGGCCTGACCAAAAATTGTCAAACTTATCATGTTGCCCTGGTCTACTTTTCAGCACATCCCATTTAAGAACTAGGTCACCTTCCTTGAACTCTCTAGGTGTAACCTTCTTGTCAAAAGACCTCTTAGCCTAATTTTTCCTTAGCTCAATATTATTTAAGACCTTGCTCCTTTTCTCTTCTAGCTGTAACAACTCAGCAAACCTTAGCTTAAGAGGCTCTTCCTCTTCAAATAACATCATCTAATCAGCTAATTGTAGGGATGGAAATTCAGTAGAAATTGGTAACCTTGCTTCCTTACCATAAACCAATACATAGGGTGAGCTTCTAGTGATATGCTTTGGTGTAATTCTGTCTAGCCATAGGGATACCTTGATTTTTGAATGCCAATCCCTCTTGTTCTCCTGTAGAGTCCTTTTGATAATCCTTATGAGGTTCTTATTAGTAGACTCAGCAAGTCCATTACCCCAAGGGTAATAGTTAGATGATTTATTCAGATAGATCCCATTCTTAACAACCCATTTTGGTTATTCTAGAACCAACAAAAGCCAATGTATTATCAGAAATAATTGATTGAGGTACTCCAAACCTAGTTATAATGTCTTCATAGAAGTTGAGAACAATAGATCCAGTTGATTCCTTCAATGCAATAACTTCAGTCCATCTTGTAAAGTAGTCTTTAGCAGTCAAGATCCATTTGTGACTTGCACTAGAATTAGGGTTAATGGGGCCTATGAAGTCCACTCCCCACTTGATAAATGGTTGCTCAACAATGATAGGCTTCAGTTGCAATATTGCTAGCCTTTGTTTTCCTGCAAAAAGAGCACATTTTTGACATCTTGTTGCCCAAGAATGGGCATCCTTAAATAAATCAGGACAATAATAAACTTTCCTTGATATCTTCCAAGCTATAGTATGAGGATTGAAGTGTCCTCCACATGATCCATCATGAAATTCAGATAAAATTTTGGTTTGATCAGCAATATCAATATATTTCAGCAACATTCCAGAAAAGTCTTATCTATAAAGCATACCATTTATCAAAACTTAAGGAACAGATTGCAATATGAAATACCTCCTTTTGGCTTTATCAAAATCAGTTGGACATTGTCCAATTTGCAGAAATCTTCTCATATTAGCCAACCAACTTGCTGGTTGGTCATTAAGTATAGGGTTATCTTGAAGTAACATAACCTCCTCACTGCTTTCAGCTTCTTCTCCTTTTTCCATCTGTGAACACAAAACCTTGCCTCTAACCAACTTGGTTACATGAATATGTCATCATATTCCATAACTCTTGTGATCCATCCTGCTATTTTCTCATTTACATCTATGTTCAGTAGAAACTCTTTAATGCTAGGATGTGCAACCATTAGATGAACTTTATTTATAGCGACCAAATAATTAAACTTCTTTAAAGATTTAATAAAAACAAGTACATGTTTCTCAACAAAATTGTACCTTTGTTTATAGTCATCCATCTCTTTGCTAAAAAAGGCAACTGGCTGTTCTAAATTTTCATTATTTTTTTGCACCAACATAGCTGAAATAGTATCATAGCTTCCATAAGCATATAAAATAAAATATTTAGAAAAATCAGTGTTATCTAATGTAGGAGTTGGTGATAGGGCTTATTTGATCTATTCAAAACTTGACTTTCCCTCCTTAGTCCAGCTAAAAGGCACATTCTTTTTTAGCATTGCAGTTAAGAGCTTTAATAAATTGGCAATGTATGGAATAAAGCGTCTTACAAAGTTAATTCTGCCAATAAAGCTTTGCAACCCCTTTTTATGTTTTGGCAAAGATAAATCCATAATTGCATGGATTCTTTTAGGATCTATTATTGTACCTTATTTTGACACTTGATACCCTAAAATTTTACCTTTATGGGCTGTAAAAAATAATTTTTTAGGATTGAGAGAGATTCCAAATTCTCTGCATCTTTGAAGCACTTGCCTTAAATGGCCTATATGCTGATCTACAATCTTGCTGTAAATAGTAACATCATCCAAGTAAACCAAAAAGAATTTGTACATCAGATTCTTAAAAGCCATGTCCATAGCTTTTTGGAATGTGGCTCCGACATTTGAGAAACCAAATGGCATTCTTCTGTATGCCATTGTTCCCTATTTAGTGGTGAAAGTTGTTTTAAACTGATCTTTTTCTTTTACTAATACTTGATTATAACCAGAATAACCATCTAGAAGGGAAAACCTTTCAGAACTACATACATACTGCAATATTTATTCTATGGATGGAAGAGGGTGTCTATCTTTCAGAGATGCCCTATGAATGTCTCTAAAATCCATACACAATCTAATCTCCCCATTTTTCTTCCTTACATGAACTAGATTTGAAACCCAAGATGTATGTTTGATTGGAAAAATTATTCCACTATCCAACAATTTATTCAGCTCCTTAAGCATTAGGGGCTCTAATTTGGGGTTAATTGGCCTTTGTCTTTGCCTGATTGGCCTAGAATTGGGATCTAATTCAATGGTGTGTTGGGTCAATTGAGGTTCAAACCCTTTTAAATAAGCATAATCCCAAGCAAAGACATTACAGAATTCTTTGAATAAAGCAATAAGAAGTTCCTTATCTTGAAGACAGTTAACTTTACCAACCTTTAAGAACTTGTCTCTGAATATTTCTAACTCCTCATAATGATCTTCCTTGATGAGCATGCTAGTTTTTTTCTTCTTGAAATGATCATCAGAATTAAAGATGGACTCCAAACTGACTAGTCCTTTTGGGAACTTATTTGACTTGAGTTGTATGATCTGGTCCTCAAATTGCTATTTTTCTTTGCTGTCTTTAGAAGCTGCAAAGACATCTGTTTCTACCATAAAAATTAAGATTTGTTCATCAGTATTGAAAACTTTCCAATTAAATTCATTATCCAGAATGGATGGCCTAACAACAATCTGAGTGTGAGATTGATCAGTATTTACACCTTTATTCTCAAAAATTGTAACTTGAGCACCAATAGCAGCTAATCTATCAGCATGCTAGTTTTTATTTCTAGGTACAGAAATTAGGAATCAACAAAAATCTTATCTTCAAAAAACTTTGACAATTCCTCACCTAGTGCATACCATGAAGAAATGATCCAAAATTTGTTAATAAGTTTTTATTTCTAGGTGCAGCTAATCTATCATTTATTTTGTTGATGCATAATAGTAATCAACTTTTTCAAACAACATTATAATTGATCTTCATTTTGGAAAACTGAATAACAATCACTAGTAGAAAAAAAACAATATATGACCAAATAAACTACCAAAAATTATAGATGAATGACCAAATTTGGTGACATGATTAGTGGTAGTTTATTGCCGGTCATTTATCTCGCAACCAAATTTATGACTAAACTATTTTAGTCATTTATTTGGTCATTTGGTAATTTATTTGGTCATTTATTTGCTCATTTGGTTGTTTATTTGGTCATTTATTTGGTCCTTTATTTGATCATTTGGTAGTTGATTTGGTTATTTGGTAGTTTATTTGGTCATTTGATAGTTTATTTGGTCATTTGGTAGTTTATTTGGTCATTTATTTAGTCATTTATTAGGTCATTTGGTAGTTTATTTGGTCATTTTGTAGTTTATTTGGTCATTTAGTCATTTATTTGGACATTTGGTAGTTTATTTGGTCATTTATTTGGTCATTTCACTACTACATATAGTTGACTAATTCATGTTAGGGAACGGTGGAATTGAACCACCAACCTCCTGCTTATAAAGCACGCGCTCTTCCACTGAGCTAGAACCCTTTAAAGAGTAAATATACCATTCATAATTTCAAGTCTCTAAACACCCTTTGGTCTAGCAGTGTAAGTGTAGAAAATATGAACATAAGCAAATTAAGGCCCTATTAATAATTTTTACTACTGATTGCAATCATAGTGAAAATTAAACATATTAAGTGGAAGAGGTACATATTGCTACCAAAATGAAAATTAAAATCAATTTCTTTTGAGTCAGAAATACAACAGAAGGTGGATGAGAAAAACAAAGATGTCATTCAATAAAACGACCTCTAATACCAAATTCTAAGACATAAATCTAAAAAAAAATGGTAGAGAGATGAAAATACTTGATAATTATCATATCAAACCAAAAACCTTACCTGGCTGGCTTAGACCTGAAGACGTTAGTACTATATACAATTTTCTTTCACTACTCAACAATAGTGCAACTTGTCCGTAATCAGAGAGAATTAAGATCAATAATCAAAAGTAATTCCTCCACATCCTCATGGGAACTAATGTACCGCTATTCCTCCAGGATGATGCCTATTACTAGGAGAAGAGGGGGCAGTGTGAAAGGGAAACTATGAGTCTAAAAAAATAGTAAATACTACTATGCTATATTTACTCGTAGGCTGGCAAATGTCACATCTACAATACAAATAAATCAAATAATTATAACACTCAGACCCAATAGTCATATCAATGAAAACTATGATGCCTATATGTTATTTTTGGCTTCCTCCTTCATAGAGATAGGGTTTCTCATTTAAATGATCTCATTCATTAATTTGAAGGCCTCCCACTGTCTTAAGACACTCTTGTCCACAAGATGCAAGAACTATTTTCAGATCAAATACTGTCTGAAGAGAGTCTTTGAGAACATAAAAGATCCATGTTAAAAGAGAGATGCATCCACTATTACTATGTCATGGAGATTACAAGCAATATATTTTCATGGAGAATAGACATGTGACTAAGGTTTCAAAAAGTAATGAAAAATAATAGACAAACATATTCAAATAGAGTCAAGGACAACAATGAATCAATGTTGCAAAATAGAGATAAATCATTATTATAACAGTGGTATGGACAACATTAATGACAATGAATGAATAGGTAGATGTTGGTGAGAAGAATATGTCAAAAAGCATTTCCTTACTATGAAACCACAGTGAAATATATCTATGGAAGATCAAAATAGAGATTAGCAGACAAAGAGTGCATGTTAAGAAAGGATGTTTAGATATGAAAAGAAGAATAATAAATATCATAAGCATGTTAAGAAAGGATGTTTAGTCTTCCAATTGTTAACATTTTTTAAAATTGAAGTGTTAGTCATTCAAAGAAGGATATTTAAAATGAATAATTCTAATGTTGAAAATCCACATACCTACAAGTTGGAACAATTTCTTCCTCTACATCCCTAGTCCATAAGGACCATTCTATTTGAACTGCTGTAATAGGATGAACAACATGCGCCCTTTGAATTGTTGATGCAGAAGCTTTATAAAGTCCAATGTATTTTACATTCCCTTCTTCAACCAATTTATTTATTTCTCCAATCTGTAATAGTTGCAAAAGAAATAATATATTCTCTGTAATCAGATTTGTATTGTTGTTTGATTTCTGCTGCATATGTTGATATATCTTTGAATTTTGATTTTCATGATCACAATCAAAGCTGCCACACAATGACAGTCACACTATGAAGGACAGTCACTGTAAGATCTGATTGGTTCTTAATTCAAGTCAATTTGTGATGGACCTTAGATTGATTAAATAATTATCTAGTTAGAAAACATGGACCTCTCAAGTGTCTTGTTAAATGGGTTGATCACTTAATGCATGGTTCTTACTATCATAAAACAATGACAGTCAAGATTGTCATTTTTTTTCTTCAATTCAAGTTGCTTGCAATTTGTTATTATGATATTCATGGTTGTGTGAACAAATAGATATTAAAATTTAAAACTATAGAAACTTATTTTTATACAATGATTAACTGAAACATCAGTCTCATTCTTTGGTTTTGTTTTCATATTTTGGTGACATTGTCCCTACTTATAGGATACCATATAATAAATTTCCAACAACAAATAAAAAATTCAGAAAGCAAGGGTCTCAGAGGTTATCTTAAAACCTATACTATAAAGTATATAAATATAAACAAATATTATATAAGCTTCAACTTACCGCTTAAGGATGAACACCACCTAGTGCAACATACAAAGCTAATTTGCCAATAGGTATGCCCATACCTTGCCATCAGACCAAAACAATAAGGATTGTGAGATACATGATAAACGTAGAATGAATACACTAATAGAGAAAAGTGAATCAAAAAATGAAAATAAGATAGTAAAGTATGAAACAACAAAAAATTAATGTAGACATTCAATATTTTCCTATAAATCATTTCTCTTGCAACTTTCTTCTAATCTTTGTGGCCAAAAAGAAGAAAAAAATAGAGATGCAAAAGGAGGCCAAGATAGATGCAAAGCATAATGTTTGAATTTTTATTTTATTTGATCTATAAAAACCCTTGAGGAAATGTTGAATTTTATGATGTTAAAAAGTTGCACTTTATCCATATTCCTACTGAATTTGCATAAAATATTTTAGAATTTTTTTAAGGATGAATAGCCTTATAAACTTGTGTTCTCTTTAGATTGCAATAGCTACATGCAGCTCAGTCAATATCTCATTCAAACCAAATGAAAAATTATTAAGACTAGATATTTAATACCATAAAACACAAAAATTTACAATAAAATGTGGTTGTTGTGTTCATTACAGACTCACCATGTTTGGAGAAGCAAGCTTCTTTCCACTTAGCAAATTGGTAGCTGATCTTTTTACAAACCCATTCTCATCAGTCTTCTTGTGCACACACATCAACAATTTAAATATCAATAGGCATTCCATATTAACTAATGTTTAGTCATCTTATTACAAACCTTCCTTATAATATAGAAAAAAGAGAAAATTAGAAAATAGACATTTCTGCTAGGGAGTGGAGAATGAAAAATAAGGGAAAAAATCTCTTATCCAAAATATGTATATCATAGCTAACTTTTATCATAAGAGAAAAAAAATCTTATATCCAAAATCTTATATCATAGTTAAATCTCTTATCCAAAATCTTATGTCATAGCTAAATCTCTTATCTAAAGTTTGTATATCAATTATGAAAAGAAATCCCTGGATAAAGAATCCAGTGTCCTGAAAAGTAATAGAAACATCAAATGCCACTCACCTCCGAAGGTGAAGAACCACAACCACTAGGAATTGATCGCGATGTACCTACCAAGGACAAGCATACAATTAATAATAATAATAAAGAATGAAGAATGAATATCTACTTTTTCCTTCAAAAGTAGATATACCTAAAGGTAGACTAGGCACTTGAGTATTTCAACTAGATGCAATCATTTCATTAAGTTTACTTCTTCTCACATCATCTAGCTTTTCCAGGGATCTTTCAAGAGGCTCCATACCAACTAACTTATACAAGGAAAATCAAGCAAACAAAGGAATATTGTAATAAACATGACAGTAAACTTAATATTAGAAAATCAAAAGTAATGAGTAATATGAAGAACAATCAACAAAAAGAAGTGAAATCATATTAAATGTGATAAAGTCCAATTAATGTCAACAAATAAAAAAGTTATCACATTATACCTTAGCAATTGTTGCCAATGTAGAAAATGAAGCATCTCGTACATGTGATGTACCAATATTTAGACACTAAGAACATATGGAGCCCTTAAAGTTGTCATTTTTATTTCTAATATATCAGAAAAAATATCATGAAGTAAATTGCATTTAACCATAATATTGAAAAATTAACCCCGCTCCTACTAGAATCCAAAGCTTAAAACAATACGTAAGTTTAGAGTTTAGAGTTGGTGAATGGGGCTTTGTCAGTGATCTTTGTTTGGCTAATGTTTCTTGTTGGAAGTTAGTCTCCTTTTCTTGTGTTTTATATTCTTTGAATGGTTGGTTTCTCCTTTTCTAGTCTATAGATTGTGACTTTCATAACATTTTTTTTTTTGGATGAGTGCCCTAATAGATCCCATTATGTAATCAGAAAAATGACAGTTTTTTCTTTTTCAAAGATTATTTATAGAAAGCATACTAGGGATACCATATTTTTATTTGTATTAACAACCATTTTCCACCTAGGAATGACATATTATTCTCCACTTGAGTATCAAAAGATTTATAAGCACATAGGCTATCCATACAATATTAAAAGTACATACGGCAAAAACATTACAATACAAATTTTACAAAATGCTTCAATTTGAACCGTGTAGAGATTTATCATTATATCATGTGCATGAAAATATAATATACTATAAGCATCATTACATTATTGTTTTCTGGTTAAAATTATCAAAGGACACTTGCTGTAAATGAATCACCACAAAATAACATGGTTCATCTGTGTGGAATCTAATAGAACTCTCAATTTACCCATGAAAAAATTCCAACCATAATTTTCTTAAAATATATATGCAGCTGTTAGGTAGACTGAATTAGGATTTTCCTAATTTGCTTTTTTCTCATTTAAAAAATGACACTATTTTTGTCCCAAGTAGCTTGTCTTTGGGCTTAAACAAGGTCCTTCCCTGGCCTATGGATTGGTCCAGATATACATCTGAACATATCTCGACTAAATTTAAAGACCTGGGGCATAACCCTAAGAAAACTTAGGTCTAACCAAGACCAACATCTATACTTGGTCTAGACCAATCTGGGGTGAGCCAGGGTTCTTGTGGAACCCAGTACTAGAGTGGTAAAATTAATTATACAACCTGCATTTCCACACTCACAAGCAGTCATATTGAAAACTACTCAAACCACTGAATTAAAAACTGTGTTCCCAAAAAATACATATATTAGTGTATTATCCATTTACCTAGTTGTGCAACTACAAGAGATTGATAAATATGATGCAATTAGTAAGGCATTTTCACCTTGGTAGAATGGTAAGATTGTGGAGATGTAACATTAGCTTTTCTACTCCAATGAATATTGCATGAAGATTAGATGACTGAATATGTTAGATAGCTCACCTCCTTTTCATCATATTGCATTTCCCCAAATGTTGCATTTCCCCAAATAAAATACCTGCTCAGCAGAAAATCAAATTTTAAATTTTTCTTGAACCCATATCAAAGCCTAATTAAAAAAGTCAATATATCTTCAAAGAAAACCATAAATTTTACAAGCCTTTACTGATTCCAGACTTCCTTGTGTTTGTAGCTCATCTATAGTTGTTGAGATGCAATAAAAAAAGGACTGACAATGATCAAATGGAAAGGGGGATATTTTTGGTAGAAAATAATCTCATACAAATCTGAGCAGAAAAAAATCTCTTCCCTCAAATCCAAGAAAATTGAGTTAAAATGGATCATAAGTTATTACATAAAATTCAAGGAATCATGAACAATTCATGAACAATAGAAGAGTGAAAGGAAGGCATACTTCACGAAGTCTTCAAAAGTTAGCAATACATTTCCTTAAAAAGGATATCAGTTATGAACTCACCAATAGGGAAGTTGGAGGTAGGGTTTTCAATTCATGAGTATACTATTCTTTTGAAATGCGAGCTTCATTTTCATGTTTTCACACTATTTTATCTACCTTCCATGAGACAATCACCTTCAATATACAAGCCCAAGCAGTGGTTAGCACTCTTTTCATAAGAAATTAGAATCTATCAATGTCCACTAGAGAATGTAGGCATTCTATAGTATTGATTCCCACTAGAAAATGTAATATATCAGGTATTAGCACTTTAACTTATTCTGAAATCAAATGCATACATGGAATACAATCTTTGTCACATTAATGACTTGTATTAAAAAATATGAATTATGGTAGGTGCATGGAATGAAAAATATGTGGAGGGATATGAATTTTTTAGAGTTAATATGTTATGAAGTTCATACCCAAATCCAATTGGTCTGCTCAACAAAACAATCAAATCACTAAAGATACACACCTATGTTCCTCTTCACAAGTCTCCTTCCAAATACACAAACTCAAAATTTTTTTTTCAAGTGCTTGTTTCAACACTTCAAAGGTCTCTACACATCACATTTAACATTTCCTAATGGCCACTGATCACACTTTCAATGATATTTCAACTTACCCTTACCCGGCTCTAACTAGGCTTCCTTGTAGCCCTTCCAAACCAGTTTTCTAGGATTTTCTCCAAAACCTTCCAAAACACTTGACAAAAACACTATATATTTAGATACCCTTTTACAAGATACAAAACATATCCCAAAATCACATAGTACTCCTTTGGACCAACTATACGGACTATACCCTGCCCACTCCAAATAGGCCTAAATTAGCCCTCTTTTTCAAAGTAAGTACTAAAAAATAAATTCCTTTTGATTCCAAAACATGAAATAGTCTTGAAAAAGGACTCAAATAAAAGGATTTTCATATTAGTTTGACTAGCCATGACCATTCAATAGGTAAACCCCAAAACCCTCACTATTAGACGCTTAAATCTAGGGCTTTCTCAAAAACACACATCCACTCACTTCCAGAACTTAACCCAAGTTGATTCACCTTTTATTTGACCTTTAAAAACATAATACATCATAAAAATTCACCCTCCTTAAGGTAGATCTTCAGATCCAATACCCATGCCTCAATTTTCATGTACTTTTATGAACAATCTTGCCCTCAAACTTGGTGATCACCAAAAACACCTTCATTCCTGCACTCTTATCCTAAGGTTAGGATATAATACATAATTAGTGAATCATTAATCAAGGAAAAACAGATACATAAAGAGGAATGAGTCCTAAATCCCCATTTTCGGCTCTCAAACCAAAGGAAAATAGTCACCTACAACCCTCTTTTTAGTACAGTCAATATAAATGAATCAAAACCAGATTATAAACCTTCAAAATGGATTCAAATGGATGCCAAGATGTTGGGGAATCAAAAGGGATGTATTTACAAAAAAAATTATGAAAAAAACAATAGAAAGTAAGCAAGTAATATTCAGATTTTTAATCCAAATTACAAAATTCAGTGGCTTTATTGATAGATTTTTGTCTCCTTTACATTCCAAACTTCCAACCATGTTCAAAAACCTCCTATGGGCATGGATCATGAGTTTTTTTAAACATATTTTGCAAATCAAACCGACCAAACCTCCAAAACCAACTCAAACTAACCTTTAAACTAACTAGCCGTTGACATTCAAATTTGAATTTGTCAACTTTTAACACATTAACTCTAAAACAATGCAACCAGCCAAATCATTTAAGGATGGAACCACACTGGTGAGTACAAAGATATTTTTATTTCCTTCGAGGCATATGGAGATTTTTTGGAGAGTGAAGAGAATTTAAGTCCTATTAGTTGTCACTTTACTGTCACAGTTACCAGTGACAGTCATCTTATGAAACTATTTCTTGTGTTGGCAGATAGTACATTGCACTCCTATGGTTTGTTTCAATTTGTTTAGAGATACCATGTTGGTTGGGGCATGGGTAACAATGGAGACATTTTCTTTAAAGTCCTAAGTGGATCTGGAAAGGAAGGAAATTTTGATGTGAGAAGTTGTACAAGAAGGGAATGTTGATTTGCCTTTGGGGTTGATTGTAGTCAAGGGATGATAGAAGTTGTTCCCACAAGAACAAGCTGATTTGAGAAGATGATGATGGGGCTGCATGGGCTTGTGAAGATTTTAGGAGTCCTAATTTCCTTGGTGAAGTGTAGTAATGTCTGAGTCAAGAGTGACTAAATGTTGACAAGTGGAAGGGTAAACCTTGTTGATGCTTCATTTTCTAAGATAGAGAACCTTGAAGAATCTTGACAACAAGGTTTCTTCCCTTTGCAAATTCATCAACACCTTTCCTAGTAAGGTTTCCCAAACCCTTAAGACCCTAATTTATTCCACATATGTACTTTTGTCCCAACACAATGCCCTAGAACATTCATGGTTTCAACTACCACACACATAGCCTTCTTTGTGTCACAATGTCTTCATGTATTCCTCTGGTACTCTCATGACTCCTAACCATGAAAATCATAACCCCTTTTCTATGATCAATCCCTTGAATCCATGGACACTAAAAATTTCATTCTAAACATTAAACAACCCTTCAACCCCTTCAAACAAACTACACAATCTGGACTTTGGTGACTGTCCTAAATTCAGTCCTCCCGAGACAGTTTTTGGAAATCGATTTGGTTGACCACTGAAACGTGCAAAATAAATTTTCTGGAAAGAACAAAAGTTTTAGGTAACTTAAATACCTAACATCTCCCAAAATATTAGGTTTGTACGAGCCTGTTTGGTCCCTCAACCAACAATATTTCAGACTGGCAGTTCTAAAAACACTTATTGGGACAGTCAATTCCAATACAAAGACAGTCAATTCCAATACAGAGACAGTCAACTTTAAAGGAGTTAAAATTTGTTTTCCAACACTCTCATCCCCTAGGATAGGTTCTTGACACTCCCTCACATCTTCAAATGATCACCGACTCTCACAAAAACACTTCTCAATGTATAGGTGCACCCAAAACCATGACTCTGCCATACCGGACTGTGATTGTGACTGTGAAGTCAAACTTCTTACTTGAATCGCGTGCCAAATTGAACATGGATCTTTGAAATAATTAATAAATCAATAAATAAATTCATAACATTCACATCCCTCCATTTGAGGGTTTATCCCTCATTTGTCCCTCTGTTTGAAGTCAATATTTTTGATTGTGATTGGTTGTTGTGGTGCATTTTAAACAAGGATTTAGACATTGTATGGTGGTTATGGCTCCAAGGCCTAATAGGCCTTGAAACTGATTTAGTAGCATGAAACAAAAGTATGAATGTGACCTTTGGAAGTAGTTATGATGAACTAGAGGATTTTTCTTTCCTAATGTGTGTATTTGATTAGATTATGGGTTATAGACAGTTTTTTGGATCCTATGTGCAATAAGGGGTCCTAAGGTTGATTTGATGAAAGGGAGTTGTGCTTGGTATAATGTGATGGTGAAAGGTCTTTCTCACCTTTTAATATGAATGTTTCATTACGTTGAGTTTATTTGATAAGATATAATCTTTTTAAATGTCTCAAATCTATCAGATTGAGAAGCTAGAAAGATGTTTGGGTTAATGAATACACTATTTAATGGTCTTGTTCCTTGTGCCTCCACATCACTTTCATCCAATTGTACAAAATTTTAGACCTTTAATCATATCCCAACAATTCTTGAGACCTGGCATCTATTGTACCATTTGTAAATTTCCTCCACAAAGGTGAACATGAATCAAATTTGAAGGATGGTTGGTTTACAGAGCTCAAACTAGCTTCTCTATATACTAATTTGAAACAAATATATAGCTATTTGAATAATTATATTCATCATCTCCATAAAAAAAGTTGGAAACATGAAAAGAAAACATGACATAGAATTATATTCAATACATCAACTAACCTTGTCCAGAAAATGAGTCATTGTTAGTGGAGGGGGAATTTCAAATCAAACTTCTCACAAGAAACTATAAGATACTTAGCTACCTCATCAGATGATAGGTCTTTAGGGGATGTTGAGACCAGCAACCTCTTCTAACCCCTTGGTCATATCTATCTTCCTGAAGTTAAAAATATGTAAACTATACAACCTTACCGAGAAATTCTATTTCAAGCTTTAATTTGGAGTCAAGATTAAAAGAAAATCCGTTGATCTATTTCAAAGACAATGAACAAATATTGAGTAGGTCTGTATGTAGATAAATGTCATATACAACTTCTTAGGGTCAAGCCAGAGCAAGACACAAGAAAATGGAAAAAATGGTCCAAAAGGAACTGTAGCTTAGAGAATTCCTTGTAATTAATCTATTTGATTTATTTTGCAATAAAGTAACAATATAGACATCAAAAGAAATCAGCTATATTACTTGCAATGAAATTGACAGTTTTGCATAAACAAACAAGTAAGCATACTACTGACATATTTTGCTCAAATTAATTATTCACTATTTCGAATTGTTTAGAATGTTTAATATATTTTTGCTGATGCAAAAACAAAAAAATTAGATTTGATAGTGAAAAGGCAAGCAAAATCAGTTTCGTAAAAACTCTAAAATTTGTGAGAAGATTGCAAAGTTGCCAAAAAGTTGTCAAAGGGCATTAAATATTCTTTCAACATAGGATCTTACTCAAGATTCAAAACAATATTGTCAATGGAATCCAAATGTTTTCTTTCACCAAGTCAGTGGTTTCAGGCAAGACTACAATATTGACAAAAGGTTGAAGCAAACAAATAACTTTCATAACTTATAGTTTTTACAAAAACAAATAAATTGCAAGATTTTGACAGTTTTGGAAAGGTGAAAACAACAAATTTTTGATCATGCAAGAAAAGATGTTAACAATTTAACTAACATAGAAAACCATAGGAGTTGTATAATTTTAAAGGAGATGTAAACTCAACAACAAAACATGTACTCGCATATAATTCTAGATGGGCACAGGTTACCTTAGAATTGGGATCTTGATCAAGATATCAAATGTGAATGTTCTTGATTTTTACTTGAATGTTGTCAATAATCTGATGAAGATCCATAAACATAAATCAGTAATAAACCTTGCAGACAATCAAAGATTTAGATAGCACAAAATGTTCCAAGAAATGAATGGCATCTCAAAACTACAACAATGATAAACATAAATTCTTTTTGCTCACATGGTCTATGGAGATTGTCAAAATTGAATAACCATAATCGTTGAATTCACCTTTTCTGAAAGTACGGAAATGAAAGATTGGTCGGCTTGATTATCTAACACAATCAAACAAAAAACATTAAAGATCTTCTCAAAAGTAAAATAGGTATTAAAACATATGAGTAGCCTATTATGATCCATTTTATTGACCCAATACCTTTAGAGATTTAATTTTCATAATCTCACCACCTTCTCGAGTTATGAATCAACCACAATTTATCCAGGCTAAGAAAATATTAACAATCAATAAGTTGTAGAGTCATACCCATTTTCCATAAAAATGAATAATTCAACGAAAATATTTTTTTTCAAGAAAAAAAAAATGCATTATGGGTACCTCAATAGATTTTGCAAGCACACCAACCCTTTTTTAAGAAATGGCTATCTGACCAAAGTAATAAGTACCATAAATACACCTTGACAACTTTGCAAGCTCTATTGCTGCAAGGTTTTCTCTCTTTCTAGCCCATTCTCTAGCCTCCACAGCCTCTTCTCCCCACTGTGATCATTCCAAAAATCAAAAATGTAATTGAGAAACAATATCAGAATCTGAGGTATTTCTAGTCTTTAACTTGGCAGGATCATTGATATTTACTACAGATTTACATCCAGGATCTTATGACACTATAAGATTTAAAATTCCTTACAAGAAAATTATTCCAAATGTATTAGTACTTTCATTTAGTTACAATGAAAAATCAATAGTCAAAAATTACCAAGAAGTTAACAAGTGGGTATTGGTCCAAATATTGAACTTCAAAATTCTTATAGAATTCTCAGTCACTTTCAACAAAAAAACACATTGTTCAACATAATTGTTTTTCAATATGCTTATTTATTTTCCTTCTGCACATGATACTGGTACTACAAATCCTTCGCTCACAAAGTACAAAGTGTGTTGCACCAAGTCTAAAATAGACCTAAACCTAGTTAAACTACAACCTTCCTAAAATAGCTTGCAAAGAAGATAAACTTGGGCTAAATAAACGTAGCATACATCCCTGATGTAAGCACAATCTTAACCAGAGTCCACTTTTACACAAAATTTGTAGATTTCATTTCTCAAATATAAGATAGTCTGATTCTTAAAACCCTCTCAAGATAAAAATATATTGCCCTATATAATAGATTCTATGAGATTTTACCACAATTTATAAATTACTATACAACCCAACATTCTTGTACCCTAGATAATTTTGTGCTTCCAGTGCGGCAAGAGAAGACTTGCTTGTTGAGACTAATCAACATTGTCATTAATGATGAGTTCTTCTTCAATGTGACCCATCACCAACTCAAAGTAGTGGTGCTAGATGCAGTGTACTCCAAGCCATTTGATACCAAATCTCTAGAAATTTCTCCAGGACAAATAAAAAATGTTTTACTCCAAGCAAACCAAAAACTGCGAAGGCTATGCTTTCCTGCTCGAGTGCAAACATGAATTTTTCCATTATGGTTTGATGTTTTACTCTTTAGTTTCTCTCTAAAAATTTTAATTCCCTCCTAAAACTCAACATTTTAATTCCTTTCTAGAAATCAAACTTAGGTAAGTTATGATGACCTTTTCAACACTTGATTTTGATGAGCTTTTATGAAAAATCCAAAAATAATATGTTTTTTTTTTTTTTCTAAATAGGACATGTGAAGAGACGTACAATTACCTACACACCCTAATTTTGTGCATTTTTAGAGCTTAAACTATATATCAAATTTTGATTTTTTTGTATTGTCTTTTTATGCAATTTGACACCTTAAAAAATATTCCTTGACTTCTAGGTATTAATCAAAGCATAATATAACTTTGTCTGTATGGATAATTGAATATATTGCATACATTTATTTCAGATTATAGTAGTGGTAATAAATGCCACAGGGAGATGAAGGGTCTAAATCCCCATGGGCGAAGAACAAGGATTCAAGATGAGAAAAGAAAATTACAGAGTATAAGAGAATGGGGATCAAACAAGAACTATAGTAAGACATCAAGCCTTGTAAGGGTTTCTTGTATTATTCCTGCCAGTCAAATTTATTTGGTAGCTTATTTATTCATTTATTTAGTAGTTTATTTCATCACTTGTATTTAGTCATTTATTTAGTTTATTTGGTAGTTTATTTAGTCACTTTTATTTGGTTGACCTTCTGATTTTACCTGGTGACTAAATTAGTCACTTAATTAGTCATCTATACTTGTAAATTAGTAGAATATGATCAATTTTAGTCATGTGACCAAAATTTTTAGTGGTGTGACTAAGAGTTTTATTCACATAGCCACATATTTGCCAAAATGTACTAGTGAGTGATACCTTATCATTTGATTTCAAGAAGAAATTCATCCCCTTCTTTCACACATCTCTGTTGTTTCCTACACATACATCTTCTGTCCTTGTACACCAGTAAATTACAAAAACATTTGATTACTCTACATTTGATATCAACAGTGTTTGAATGCATGGTTACTGTTCTTAGATGACATCATGAGAATTTGCATTTTTGTATACATGTTACTTTGCAAAAAAAAAAGAAAAGAAACATATAGTGATATGCAAGTTTTATAACTTTAAATAGCAATGTCAATATCATTTCTTGAACATGCACTGTATGAACTACATCTTCATATTTTAGTCATTTGATAACTGATAGCAATGTAATTTGATCATCTTTCTGCATATCAGTTTGTAATTCATCTTTCTTTGGCATCTTCTTATTGCATTAGATCATCTCATAACAGTATTAGTGTACTTTTCTCCCATTGAGCTGCAACAACATGTATTCACTCTGTATCAACTCTTATGAACTGAATCTCTTCCCCTTCTACATCTTCCAATCCTTGAACTCATGAACTCCTATCATTCTTTTCTCTTTTGATAATGCATCTTGTGAGGTTCAAACACGGGCTCGTGACACTCACTGCACTTTCCTTTGTTATTTTCTATTTGTGAATTCTTAGATCATATCCTCTCTACATTAAAATGCACTTTTGTTTACTCTATTTGAAAACACCATCAAATCCAATATGTTAGGTTAGTGAACATGACCAACTGATCAATTTTTGTGTGTGAGTGCCATGTGTCATGAAATTCATGCATGAATGTTGGTTGATTGATTGTGTTCACTATCCTGACACTACCTTGCTATTCTGAAAAAGGTTTCTAAGCTACAGGAACTCAATCCCTTCAATTCAAATTTCTGGTTTTATAAACAACAAATTTTTTATAATGCAGAATAATAACCATAGATAGTAAAAGGTTTCATGGAGTCATGTCCTTTTGATACTATTATTTTTTTGATGTAGATGCATACTTTTTCATTGTATTGATATTATTGGTAGATGTGCAGTTCTGAAATTTTGATTGTTGTATGTTGTTTTAGGTTTCTGTTGCATTTCTTAGACCCAATTTGGATCTAACACCTTTTCTTTCCATGATGCAGGACATGACCTAAAATACCTAAGATGTAGGACTTGATGGACTATGACAAAGAAAACAACCAACTCCCATATCATAGAGTTTATTTATAGAAGGCAATGCATTGACCCCTACGCATGCTTCTATCACGCTTTCTTTTCTGCAATTTCCTCTAAGCTCCAATATGAAAGATGTAATATTGAAAGAACATTTATTTATTACATTCAGTTTGAATGCACAGTGTAATGATCAATTATGAATTTGAAAATTGGAATATGATCAATACTTAGAGTACAATGTAAATGATAATATGAATGCAATAGCAATGTATTTCATCTTCATTAGCTGAACAATAATGTTAAAGAGGTGTACCTTGATGCAATTTTTAATTGTTTATGATTATCATATTGCATGTGTAAAATTAGGGTAACAATTAACATTAGGTTATTTATTAGTTAAAGATCCCCTTAAGGCACCCCCTTAAGACCTCCCCTTAATAAATTAGTTAGGTTACTAATGATATTAGTTCTAGATTACTTAGAATACTTATGGTCCATTAGTTACATATTAGTTAGATTACTAATGACATTAGATAGATTACTTATGACATTTATGAACACTAAATGGATGATATTAGTTAGATTATATATGACATTAAATTGAACACTAATTGGATGAAATTAGTTAGATTACTTATGACATGTTAGTTCTATATTACTTATTGTCAATGATTTTAATATATAACTTTATGTATGCTTTTATGTACTTGAACTATATTACTTGATTAATAATGTGTTACTTTATTATGTATACATAATCTAATAAATTCAAAGCATCTAAATCTGAATCAAATTGATATCTATATATAATCAACTAGAATCAAATCATATATGTATAATCATCTTAGATCACATAATCTAATCAAATCAAATCATCTGTACATGTATACTCATCTAATCAACTAATCAAATGAAACCATCTACATGGATTCTCATCTAATAAAATCAAATCATAAACACATAAACATGTCTATCTATATATATACATGTCAAACATGAAGACATGTATAAATCATCTACAAGCTAATCATAAATCTATATAATATCAAATCATAAATCATCTAGAGATTTGTCAACCATTAATGTTTAACACATAAATCATCTATGCCTAGGTCTAGAGAGCATATAAATATGTCTCAAATCATAAACTTAAAATATCAAACATATAATAATGAAATATATAATAAGTCTCAAATTAAAGATCTGTGCAATGCGCCCTAAACTAGGGAGTCATCCAGGCACGTACAAACATAGAGACCCTCTGACCGAGTGTCACAAGCATCCTACGGTTGTGAAGCAGTAACTGACCCTTGCAAATTTAGTACAATAGTTGGTTATATACATGCATATTATATATTATGTAAATTAATTGAAATATATAAATACACAAGTGTACACATGCATGTTTAAACTTACATATATTTAAAACATACCTGACCACTAGTAGGTGTCGCATCTGCTGAATCTCTCCTATAAATATGATCTGAGCCCACACTAGAGGTAATGTTCTCTACTAACTGTGCCTACAAAATATTATACATAGAACAAACATCAATACACACATCTATAATTAATTTTTCATTAAATATCTTGGAATAGAGAAATGAAATTTTATATACCTAGGTCTCATGAGTAAGAGGATCATCAGTGCAATGCACCATCATATCATCAACATAAGATGCATCACCCACACCACCTTCGTTCATGACTGTCTCTAATAATGAAAAGTGTAGGGGTGTGTGTAGATGGGAGGGGAGTTTTGTAGAGTCTAAACCTCCAGGATGCAATAAGAAATCCATATATGATCCAATATCAGTGCTAGTGTTCACCTTACTCAACCCTCATAGATTCTCATCAAATGTGTCTAGGCCCTCAGCTGTGATGCATACATCTCCAACCCGTATGCCTAGATCTGCATCTGTAGACTGATTTGTGGGTGCAGAGTGCTCTAAAAAGTGTTGTGAACCATTTTGTCCATGACTAGATGGTGTATCTTGGGTCGGTAGAACTACAGGACCCTATGCAAGTATGATAACATCTTTGATTGACTATATCGAGATTGTCTACATGTCTGCAATATAAGAATATGACTGCAAGAGATCCTCCAAAAAGTAAAGTGACACATCCAAATGAATCTGATGTCTAGAAAGCACTCGTATCTCTCCTAGAGGAGGAAGAGCTAGAGCTCTATATGTGTCATCACTAGATCCTGCAATAGTACTAGATGAAGCCTCAAAAGATGATCTCGCTCGACTCAGTCTAGTCAAAATGTATCTGCCCAGTGTGTCAAAAGTGATAGAGGTGGCTACAAAAGAAATCTCCCCTATCATGTTGACTACTTCCCTCTAGGAAGTAATACTCACTCTATCTGTAGTAGCAACCATCATCGGTGCCACTTTCAGAGTCCTCTACCCAATAGAATATTTGTGAGCAGGTACAAATCGATCAACCTTATGATATTGATCAAGGTATACAACTCTATTGTGCCCCTAACTAAAATATCCTAGAAGATCTAAATAGTTGACCCTGAGTCCCAAACGAAACTCAACGTACAACTGTTTGGCAAAATTAATGGAATCTAGTCATTATTAGGATAATGACCATGTGTTGCTAGAAATTGGGGGTATATCATGCATGCTATCTAAGGAATCACACATCATGTAACCTGATAGGCCGTTACCTTAGGATTCCCATCAAAATATGGGAAAAAAATCTCATTTGATGATTTTCTTAGGGACATGGCTATGGACTGTCTCTAAGGAAACATTGTCCGAGACCTCAGTTCTCATCTCTGAAAAAATAGTATCAATAACATGTGGTGTAAAATGAGAATGAGATCTCAATCTTGCAGTCAACTCCTCCAAACTCCTCAATATAGTACTAGAAATGTCTTTGTACAACCCAGTCTCAAATATATTGATGAAGTCTCTATGTTGATCCATCTCTATCTGAGAAGTTTGAACAATATTTGGAGTGTTCAAGGTACATCCTAAGCTTGTACATCGTGAGGTACATCATCTCTAGAATCATGTATAGCCATCTAGGTGTAACATGTGTTATGTGTTAATAATTAAGTACAAGTACATTACAAGTGTAGGCTAAATAGAAACTAATATCTGAATCTAAAATTATACTTATATGCAATATTAAATGATGGATATGTAATTGTGATGTGTTATTATGTATCCTACAAGTATACTACACACAAACACTCAATAACTCATTATATCCAAGGTTAGTAAGATCAATTCAATGAAAAACATAGAAAACCTTGAGAAATCAAATTATTTCTTCCTAGTCATGAAGATTCTACTGTAAATTGTGAATTGCTCTCAGATTAAGCATGTTAGATCATAGAATGACAATCATGAAATGGAAGATTCATTGTAAAAATGCCTAAAATGCTCAAGAACATGTTCAATTATGCACAATTTTGATCAAATTATACAAATGAACTAGATTAGCATGCTAAAAATGATGAACTAGATGAGCTAAAACAAAATTGACATTATATCTATGCTTTTAATTCTATTCTCCTATATCAAATAAGCTTAGAATGGCTTCCTTTTATAGAGAATTCTTGGAGGGAAAGATTCAAATTCAAATTTGAATTGAGCGGTTGAGATGCATCCATTGAGGGATGGTTGAGATTGAAACTTGCTTGATCCAAGTGATTACCTCCTATTGGTTAGAGGCTTTTATCCTCGAGACATGTTGAAGGAATATTAATAATCTTATTTAATTAATTCCTTTTAATTGATTTCTTTAGCCATTTATTTAATTTTTTGATTTGATTTAATTCATTCAAGGTTAATTGAAGAATTGATGGCTTTTGATAGATGTCTCTTGATGAGTGATCTTGGATTGTTGATTTTTGATGAATTATATACTTAAATCAATCTAGTTTAATTATATAATTGTGATTAGCTTGATATTGGTAGTCTTGATTAGGACCTAGAGGACTTAATTGCATATTAAGGCTTTTGAGCTTCTCAAACCATTTTCAGGTGATTATATTTGCCCCTCTTTGAATCGATGTGCAATCAACGTGTTGATTCAAAGAACATCTAGTTTTGATTAGCAATCGAATAGCTAGATATAAAGTGATACAACTACTCTTGATTAGAAACCGATTCTAAACTTGATCGAACAAAATACGATTGAAGCTGTTGAAGATTCTTGATTACTGAAAGATCAGTGTAGCAATGAGGAGATCAATTTCATGTGAAGCGATGAAACTAATCACCAGTCTGATTGCTGATGATAATAACGCCTAATTAATTTGATATGAAGTGATGAAATCGATTATTATTACAATGATGTCTAGAATCTTGATCGATATCAGTTTGTTGTGATGTGATGTGATGAAACTGATACCTCCAAGACATAGTTCAGAAGAATTGACTAGACAACCAGTTTGATGTGATGCGATGAAACTGATTTCTAGAAAAAATTTGAACAAATGATCAATTTGATGCGATGCGTTGAAACTGACCACTATTTGAAATTTTGATTGATTTAACTATAGATACTATTAATTTGATGCGATGCGTTGAAATTGATATATCTACTGATGTTCAGAACTTGAATTTGATAAGAGCGAGTAATTTGATATGAAGCAATGAAATCACTCGTTTCCTATTTGATACTGTTGATACTGATTTGATACCTGATGAATATTCTCCAGCTAAGTTGAAGTTGATTCATTTGATCACTTGTAGAGTCAAGTTAGATTTCTGATAATGCCCCAGTTTTTTGAAAACAAATGGTATTACGATTGCTTGACTAGATATGATTGATGATGCCCCCTTGGAATCAAAATGGAAATGAAATTGGGTTGATTTACAGATAAAAAATCTGGATGAGAATGATAAGCTTGAAATGAATATTTTGATTCCAATAGAAAATATAGTGGTCAAAATCATGAAAATACTGCTTTTCGTTTGGTCAAAATCGGACTCCGTCGGACGAAGTTAAAGTAAAAAAGGTGCAATAGACCAAGAATAGTTTGTGGTTAAAAATTTGAAATTAATTACCCAAAAATGAGATTAATATAGGGTAATAATTCAAAATTACTATTCATTTGAACTATTCACTGATAGAGATTTGTAGAGCTTAGAGTAAAGATGCCAATTCCCCTAGAGGATCACCGATTTGAGGTTGTTTGATGACACTAGAGACCCACCCACTACCCACCAGTGGTATGTCGTCAAAATCCTTCTTTTGAAAATTTGAATTTCGTACATGTTCTTGCTTTCTTTTTGAATGTTTTAGTTTATTTCTTTGAAAAATCATTTTTCAGTTAATGAAATATCGTATCCGGTCTATTTTATCATTTCTGGTCTTTTTTTGCATCATTTGCTATTTTTATTTCATCGTTTACCATTGAGAGTCATTTGTGGTATTTGTTTTAGTGTTTCCCATATTTGTTATATCATCTCTGGAACATTGTCTCATTTACGGTAAAACAAATATCATTTTCGGTAAACTATCATTTGTAGCTCCTAAAATATCCTTTCCGGGACAGTGAGCCCAAAATGCAGAGTTTAAGTCTTAAACTGTAGAAAATTTGAATGCCTTAGTCAATCTGACCATGTTAAAATAGTTAACTGCTGGACATATCTATTTTTCACCTCCCTATTTGCCCCAATTCTGATTTTGTAATGTTGTTATCCTTTTGTAGAGAGATCTTGGCACCTTATAGACATGAGCACCCTATCCCCATGTATTATCTTTGACCGATCGACTATCAGTTGAGGATCGTCGAGATGTATTCCAATGTGGGCTGGGATATCTTTTAGATATGCCTAAGTATACAGTAAATCATGGTTTACTGACTACTTTGATAGAGCGTTGGCATTCGGAACATAATACATTCCAGCTGCCCACTGGTGAGATTACAATGATGCCAAAGGACGTATGGCATATTCTGTGCATACCTATTATGGGTGAGTTTCCCTATTATGATCCTATAGGACGAGCATGTATAGATGCATGTATCTGAGTCTTTCAGGATCCATTAGTTGTAGAGCACCATATTACCTGGGAGAGATTAGAGAGATAGGGCCTTGCATTTCCCAGAGTATTAGCATGCCTCATTGGTGGATTCCTTGTTCCTGATTGGAGTGCACATGGTTTTTCAGTCAGATGGGGAAGATGTTTAGAGGATTTGATGCAGAGTCCTCATAAACTAGCCTGGGGTACTTGTCTTCTCGCCCACTTGTATCATGATTTGCACCAGCTGGTTTATCGTCATGATAAATCATTTTCTGTAGGGTTGATATTATTACAAATATGGGCTTGGGAGCATATCCATGTTACACTATCAGTAGTGACTAGATCTTGACAGGATGGATTGCCTTATGTATATATGTATTTTGGAGATATGGTTAGCCCCACCTGGGCAATCTAGAGTAATGGAGACAAGCTTTAGATGATATGACAGCTATTATCTGACATCCTTACTTAGATTGTGAGGAGTGGAGGAGCGATAGATGAGAGATGCCCTTTGTTTGTACTGAGAGATACCTGATTGGCCGGACTATGTACATTATTGACAGATTCATGGTTACTCATGTATTCCAATAGTATGGCATGGTACACCCTATGCCCCAGGGTATGGAAACATATAATAGGACCTGAGATGAGAAAACAAAGTGGGGACCTCAGTTGGTTTATGAGCATGCTATACTTGATCATCAGTGATTAGCTCCGATGATATGGACATTGGCTCTGGATGTTATAGATGCGGGTATAACTCTTGATTTTGCCACATATTTTGCATAGCATCCATTCCCTCAATTGACCTCTCCTGATGAGGCAGTGCCAGCTATGGTAGATGAGGGTGACGATAGAGGAGATGATGACAGAGGTGGTGGGGCTGTCAGAGCTCCTTCTCATAGATGGTATAGTAGTAATGATGATAGTGATAACAGAGGTCATGATTGTCAGCAAAGACAGGTCAGAATTCAGATTGGAGGACTTATGCCACCAGCAGCTACATAGACACCTACTTCTTCTCAGATTCCATCTTCTTCCCATATTCCACCTTCTTCTCAGATTCCACCTTCTTCTCAAATTCCATCTTCTTCCTAGATGCCATCTTCTTCTCAGAATCATGTTACACAGGTTGCCTCAGCATAGGTGTTTGCTTCTACTTGAGTGACTACTTCATAGGTGCCTCCACAGGTGAGAGTTACAAGATTAGGTAGTACAACTATTTGACCCGGTGTACAAGTTATACCATAGATGAGTACTCCTCCTCCTCAGCCTAGTACATGTCCTATAGTTCCTTCTGGTGTATAGGCACTAGGATTAAGACCTACAGGTGTACCAGTACAGGGTATAGGAGATGCAACAGTTATTGCATGTCGCCGTAGAGAGAGAGGCCAGTTACAGACTCGTATAGTAGTTTTATAGGCTCAGCTAGCTGAAAAGGACAGAACTTTAGATGTTGCACAGAGAGATTATACAACACAACATAGTAGAGCATCTTATTATCAAGTTGCATATTTTTCAGCGGCACCAGATCCTATTGCTAGAGTCACTCCCTTTTCACCAGCTGCAACACAGTCAGAGGGTGGTGGACTGAGTAGATCAGATGCTCCTCCTCAGGGACCACCAGGGGATGATACAACAAGTCAGTCTTGATTGATTATGAGCTATTGATCTGCATTTTTGATGATGATGTATTGATGTATATGTGATCTAGCACCATTTTTGCTCAGTTTTTGGATGATGTATCTCATGGACATTATTTTATAGATGATGATAGTCTCATGTTTTGATCTCATTGTATCTTGTATCACTGACATTTTATGCTTTATGAGATGATTATGATTATGCTATGGTTACACTCTTTTATCTCCATATGCTTTGGATTGATGTATGTTATTTTTTTTGTTTTTGATGCATAAATATGATGTTATCTTCAATGCTATGGATGCATATGTATGAAGTTTAATGTTTATGCAATGGAGATGCAAAATGATGATTTTTATGTCAGAGATGTAAAATACTCAATCATAAGAGAAATGATATATTTAAATGTTTGAAATTTGTCTTTCCCTCTTTTGAATATGTGTTATGATAGCCTTTCTTAGCATTACTTGATATAAAAGATATGCAACTCCTAGAATGAAGTGCAATTCTAAAATGCAAATGCAGATACATCTTCCATTTTCATGTCCTTCATTTTATGCTTTTGTTTCATCATTGATCTTTTTGTGTACCCCATTTTTGACACAACCAACACTAATATACAAGTAATCATGTTAGTATGAATATCACTTTTCTCAGATATAAGTACATACAGTCATCACTAGTGCTTAGGTGACTATGATAATATGAATATGACTTATGTAAAAATGTTTGATTTTAGCACAACCATCATGAATAATTAATTTAATCTGATGATATGAATACTAATTTGAGCTTAATTTTGATATTGCAATATGACACAAGCATCAAGATATAGTAGATAATGATGTCCTAAGTATCCATTGTGTTAAAAAACACATATTAAACAAAAGAAAAATAGCATGTGCTTTCTTCAATGTTCTAGTACAAAAGAATCATGGAACATTTTTAGAAATATGATAATCAAAAATTGATAAAAAGATAGAAACCTAAACTAACATAAGTGTTTGCTTTGGTCTCAGAATTAGAGTCATTCATGTAGCTTTAATTTTGTCATCATAGACCTTGTCAAAAACCCATGTCAATCACAAGTAGAAATCAAAGAAAATATCATACCCCCTGTCTTTATGTTTCTAACTCAGTAGAGTATCATTAAAACATTCGAGAGAAGTATAATAATAAAAAATTTGATAAAGAAAAAATAGTCATGCAAAGAAAAGTATCCCAACTCTTTCAGTGTGTCTCTAGTACGAATACATCATAGAGTTACTTAGGAGTCAAAATTCATGCAAGCATAGGACAAGACTGATCATTTTTGTGCTTGTGATTCTGATTGATAGATTCGATATGATCATGTAGATAAAAGGATGAGTGTTTAAGAAACACTATTTTTGTTTGTTGATATGAGATGTGACTTGATCAGTGGTATTGAAAAATACCTTTGTTTGGTTTTTTAATTGGGGTGGTGTTGAGAAACACCTTTGATTGATTGATGTGGTATTGAGAAATACCGTTGGTGAATTGCTTGCCTTGGAATAGTGTTTGAAAGGATAAGATTAGATTTCAAACCATGGTAAAGTGATAGATAAATGATAGAGTCAATCAGCTTGGAATGCGTTCTGGCTTGTGTTAGCTCAAAGGTTTTGAAGTTCTTGATGAAGAGTTATCCAAGCTTTGATAGACAGAGCAGCGAGCTGACGAAATAGCGCCTGTTTACCAGGTTTTCACCAAGGCACGATTTTTGTTTTTTCAAATTTTTTTTGTTCTTTTCTTCTCTTCTCTTTTTTTTTTGTATTTTCCATAATCTTTTCCACTATACATAGCTGTGATAATAGCTTAAGCATAGAACCTCTTCAGATGAGTTGTGTTGATTGGATCAGGAAGTGTGTCTCCTTCTGTGGTAGCTAGCTGATAAGCTCCAGATCCAAATACTGTAGTGATTATGAAAGGTCCTAACCAGTTTGGTTCAAACTTACCCTTCTTTATTCTCTATTGTTGAATCTTGGTATTTTCATGTAGTACTAAATCACCCACTTGAAACTGATGAGGTTTGACCTTTTTATTATAACCTTTTTCCATTCTCTTTTGATATCCTTGTAAATGTTCAAAGGCATCTTGACATTTCTTAGCTAATAGTTCTAAATGTTGTAGACGTGAGACTCTGTAGTCCTCATCTATGATTAGCCCTTTTAAAGATACCCTTAATCATGGAATTTCTACCTGAAGTGGAAGAACTGCTTCAGCACCATAAACCAAAGATTAAGGAGTAGCTCCTATTGGTGTTCTGATACTTGTTCAATAGGCCCACAAAGATGGATTGATCTAAACATGCCAATCTTTACTAGAATCATTAATAGTATGAATGAGAATCTTGAGAATATTCTTGTTGCTAGCCTTTGCCTGCCCATTTCCTGGAGGATAATATTTAGAGGAGAAATGTTGAGTAATTTGGAACTTGTTGCAAAGTTCTATCACATCCTTGTTTTTGAACTATTTTCCATTATCTATCACAATTGATGAAGGAAGACCATACTGGAAAATGATGTAGTTGAGGATAAATAGTGAGATTTGTTTTCCTGTTGTCGTGATTAAGGGTATAGCCTCAACCCACTTGGTAAAATATTATGTTGCTATGATAATGAACTTGTGACCATTAGAGGATGATGTGTAAATTTGACCAATAAGATCAAAGGCCCACTATTGAAAAGGCCAGTGTGTGATAAAAGGTAACAATTCCCTTGCTGGTGCATGTATAAGATTGCCATGAATTTGACACTTTTTGCAAGTTTTTGAAAATGTGATAGCGTCTTTCTCCATTGTTGGCCAGTAATACCCAATACGCAAGAGCTTCTTAGCTAAGGTAAGACCATTTAAATGCGATCCACAAATACCTTCATGGACTTCATGTAAAGCATTGTTAGATTCTTCTAGATCTAAACATCTTAGTAAGGTACCATCAAAACCTCTACTATACAAATCGTTCACGATGATTACATGTTTAGATGCTTGACAAATAAGGTTAAATTTTTGGTTCTTGGATATACCCTCGGGTAAAGTATTGGTTTCAAGATAGGTTTGAATAGATCCATAGCGAGGGGAGTCACAACCTACAAGTTGAAAAACTAGCCTTGAGTCAGGATAATTATAGGAGGGAAAAGGTACCTCATCCACTAGGAATTTGTATCGTGTTTGATTATCAAATAACTGTATAAGAGACACAAGATTAGCCATTGCATCAGCCACTTGATTGTTTACCCTGGGTATCTTCTCAAATGTTATACCAACAAAGTACTGCTTCAAATCATCCACTATTTTCTTGTATGGCACTAGCTTATCATATTTAGTCTGATAGTCATCGGTGATTTGATTTATGACCAATTGAGAGTCACCATAAACATGTAGCATCGTTATTTACCATTCTAGTGCCATCTTGAGTCCATTTACCAAGGCTTCATATTTCACAATATTGTTAGTACACGAAAATAAAATCTTGTATGCCTTTGGTATAGTGTATCCTTGAGGTGATATGAATACGATACCTGCTCTAGCACCACATTGTGTAAATGATCCATTGAAATACATCATCCAGGTATGCTCTGTAATCATAAGGATTGATTCATTGGGAAAATCAATAGTCAAAGGTATGTCTCCTGATAATGGTGCATATGCAAGTTGATCAGCAATAAATTTCCCTTTAATATATTTTCATTCAATGTATTCAATATCAAACTTGCTTAATATCATCATCCACATAGCCAATCTTCCAGTTAAAGTTTCTTTGTTTAAAAGATATTTTAGTGGATCAATCTTAGCCACCAATTTGATTGAATGTGCCATCATATAGTGTCAAAATTTTTGAGATGCAAATACCACTGGTAGCACTACTTTCTCAATTGGTGTGTAATTAAGTTCATATTGCACCAATGTTTTTCTGATGTAATAGATTGCACGTTCTTTTCCTGTTTCATCTTCTTGTGCCAATAGTGCCCCCAATGAGGTATTAGTTGCTGAAACATATAGGAGAAAAGGTTTGCCTGCGATTGGAGCCATTAGAATAGGTGGGTTCACCAGATACTGCTTCAATTGATTAAATGATGTTTCACATGCCACATCCCACTTGTGAGTAATACCTTTGTGAATAAGTTTAGTGAACAGTTGAGCTTTATTAGCTAATTGAGAAATGAACTGTCAATTGATTGTAACTTCCCTTGTAATGATCACACCTGATTGATGTTTCTAGGTGGAGGCATATCAATGATAGCTTTGACTTTTTCTGGATCAACTTCAATTCCTTTAGCAGAAACTATGTACCCTAACAATTTTCCTAAGGTGACCCCAAACGCACACTTTTTTGGGTTCAAGCGTAACTTGAATTGCTCCATCCTATCTAAGATTTTTACTAAATCCTGTAGATGATCTTCATGATGATGCAATTTTCCTAAAGTGTCATCCACATAATCTTCCATATTTTTGTGCATCATGTCATGAAAGATTGTTGTCATTTCTCTTTGATATGTCGCTCCTACATTTTTGAGTCCGAAGGGCATGACGTTCTAGAAAAAATTTCCCCATGGACAAGTAAAAGTTGTCCTATCTTGGTCTTCTGGAGCAAATTTTATTTGATTGTACTCAAAGAGTCCATCCATTAAGGACAACATCTCATATCCAGCTGTAAGATCCACGATGACATCAATACTTGGTAATGGAAAGTCATCTTTTGGACATGCTTTATTGATGTCTCAAAAGTCAGTGTAGATTCTAATGGATTTATCATGTTTTGACACTGGCACAATATTAGATATCCATGCGGCATATGCAATAGCTCTTATAAACCCTGCTTTCAATAATTTTTCCTGTTCTACTTTTACCAAAAGAGCAATATGTGGATGCATCTTTCTTAATTTTTGTTTGAAAGGTTTTATTCTAGGATCTATAGATAAATGGTGCATAGTCAAATTAGGATCAACTCCCGACATATCAAAATAAGACCATGCAAAATTGATCTTCTTTTCTTTGAAAAACTGTGTAAATGCTTCCTTTTCTTCCATAGATAGAGATTGAGCAATGTATATGATGTACGGATTCTCCTCAGTACCATGATTAATTGGTTGACTTGGTTCAATAAGTACCACTGACTGTTCCTGAGAGTGATCAGGAAGGATATCAAGTTTCCCATCCTTTAGTGCCTCAGTGAGGTTTTCACTATCAGATGTGTCTTTTATTCTTTCTTTTTCACGATCTGAGACTGCCACAGAATGGTTTTCACCCTCAGATCTATTATTGATTTTTTCTTTATTTTTGTGACTGGAAAAATTGATATCCTCTTTAGCATTAGAATTCCTAGTGGAAGAAGTTACAGGTTCGACTGCATTGAGGTAACAAGCGATCTCATAGTCATTGGCAAAAATGGGTATATCCATAGGTTAGACGGAGTCCAGTCAATTAAGGTGGGATGTACAGGTTGAAGATCATTGTTTGGGTCAGTTTCACTAATGTCAAGATGTAGGATGGAATTGTATTCATTATGTTCAAATGGATCGACAAGATCTATCATAGTATCTTCCAAAAGAATGGTTAGACTGGGAAGATCCTCAATATTCTCACTCGAGTCATCGTCGATATTTTATGAACTGAATTCAAATGGTTGAATATCCAAGCTTTTTCCCCATTCACGTATTGTTCTATTCAAATATTCATTTACCAAGATGTGTTGATACTCTATAGAATCTACCAATAATCTTGTGCCGGTATCAATAATGTTAGGTGTCATGATGTCTTGTGGATCTATGTCCATATTAGAAGGACCAACATCATTAGAACTTTCACCTCTCTCCATCTGGGGTGCATATTGATAAATGACATCTATCTCTATATCTACAGTACTGACATCATAGAATGAGTAACATTCATAGTCATTAGAATCTGTTTCCATGGACTGACTGGTATCTAGAACATGAGTAGGTGTGACCCTTTCCCCCCAGTTGGGATGACAATTGTCTTTTGTATCAATCTCCTCATCAGAATGATGCTCTTGAATTGTATTTTGAACACCATTAATGTTTAAATTCTCTAATAAGGGTATGCTTGTATCTTTGTCCTCATTTGTTTGAGTTAAAAATGAATGAACATATCTTTCACCTTGATAATGGGGATTTTCATCATGAATATGTAATAGCCTCTCATATGACTGCTGTCTGAATTCTATTTCTTATTCTGATTCTTCCATTTCTTCATCAAAGATTGGACCATCCGAAATGAGAGGTATTTGTGATTCTTCAGAATATCCAATTCCTATTTTGTCTCTAGGATCTCAGAATTGTATAAATATTGGTTCAATCAACCCCTCTCTATTGTTTCCTAAAGGTCCTTATCCTTGATATCCCATCTTTTGCATGATACGTAGACCATGTCCATTGACTGCTCATTATAATACCTCTGTAGCTAAGGATTATGCATCCTTTCCACTAGAAATAAGATGTTGAACTCATTAAATTATTGACCACAGAGCGTAAACTTGAAATGGTGACTACAAAGTATATGCTCTAATCCATCTTAAAAGTCATCATTATAGTAAATGGAAAATTCTTGAAAGGAACTAAACTAGGAAATGAAATGTCAATAGTGTAATCTAAAGATGAAATGAAATTTCAGGAACATTTGTTTCCACCAAGGCTTTTTCCAAAATCTCTTTATGTGATGGAGATATTTTAAGAAATTCAAGAATTGAGATTTGTGCAGGAGTTCTTTGTCACTGATCAACCAAGCTATAATTAGATGAGAAAGATGATGGATTTTGCTTGGTTATTGTAGGTTTTGATGATATAGGAAGTTTTGAAGAATCTCCTTTTAGGACTACCTTGGCTTGTCCTCGTGTTACTGCATTAGAAGTTTCACCCTTTTGCTTGTCTTTGATAATGATCACATTGACACTTTGATCAACTTCTTCTAGCATGTTGATAGTTTTTTCATGAGAATATGTGTAGTTCACCTAATTAGCTTTTGTATTGGATGATTCTCCTTTCTCATAATTAGGTAAAGGTGATTGAAAAGTTGTATGATCTTCATTTGTCTTATGTCCATCCACTGTAATGACCTCGTTGTCAATCAAGTCTTGTAACAAATATTTTAATTTCATGCACTCATTTGTTCTATGCCCTTTATTTATATGGTACTCACAATAGTGTGCATCATTCCACCATTTAGGCTTAATTGGTGGTTCATATGGTCTTGATTCTGGTAATGTGATCACCTTGTGAGTGACAATTGTTTGTAATGCAGATTGCAAAGACTCCCCAAGAGGTGTAAATGTCTGTTTAGGGGTATATGTAAAAGGTGGTTTTTGCTAATTTTTATTTTGATTAACACACACACTAGATGCAATTGTTATTTTGACTAACACACACAACTATTTTCTGTCCAACTCCTCCATCAGCAAAACTCCAGTAAAAACCCTTATTGTCCCTGTATGTTTCCCACCTTCTGACCTCTGTTGCCATGTCATGATTTTCCAAGTTTTCTGAATTAGGCAGAAGAGGTGAAAGAAGAAGAGGTGGTTGGAATGTTAATGGAAGCCAATATATTTTTCTTTCTCTACCCAACATGACATACTAGGGAGTGCGCTTATTTTCCATTGCAAAATTAAGCGGTGAATGGGGTTCCTTATTCCTCATATCTACTATCATATTAATCTAGCACCATTGGAGGGATTTCATGGCCTCAGCTAATTCAGTTTCGGCCATATGAGTGTATTAATTGTAGGCTACATCCCTGAGAGGGTTGATGATCTTTTCCCTTGATTCTGACTGCGCTATCTTCATCCAGTAATAATAGTATGTTTTGGGATCTTTAGCCTTTGTCCATAAGTGTAGAGGAATTTCATCCTCTAATTCCCTATAAATTTTATCCTGAGACTCCCTACTGATCTCATTCTCCATCCAGGACATGAGTGCCATAAGCTGGATATCTCTGTCATAGGGTAGTGGATTCCAAACCCTATCATTAGGTACAGCTAGATTATGCAGGAAGAATTCACATAATAAGTTTTTTATGGCTGCAGGAGAATTATGGAAGGCTTGAAAAAACTGAATGGGCTCATTTAACAAAGAAGACTTGCCCTTGACTATATTGGTCAATTGATAATTCAATAATTTTTCCTTAAGAAAAATGGCATATACTGGGGAAGAGGACCTACACCTCATCAGGTCAGGGATAACTGACGTTACCTTAGCCAATCTTTCTTGGAGATGTTCTACCTCTTCCTCCTTCTCTACCAATTATTGAAAAGTTTGATCAATAACCCGGTGTAAATCTTTCTTCTGCCTTTGCCATTGTTCTCTTTCCATGATTAACTGATTAACTAATTAACTAACAAAAAAATAATAGAGAACGGATTTACAGGACAAGGTACCTGTGGCAGATCACCTTCATCATGATTTTCTCCTGCTGATCCATCATCTCTTGTAGCTGCATTTTTTGAAAACTTTGAATGAATTATGATGACCCTTTCTGGATTACTATATTATTGAGCTATAGAAACTATTTTGTCCAAATCTTGATCTAAAACTTGCTCGGCCATCATGTCAATGCTAGGGTTTTCTTTAAATAGATCCTCCCCTTCTGCTGTAGGAGGTGTATCCCCACTCGTAGCAACATCAGAATTATCTTCAAATAAATGTTGTTCTACTATTGTGGGGAGTGAGTTCGGCATACCTTCATTAGGAACAAGGTCTCCCTCAGAGAAGTCATCATTATTATCTGCTTTAATGAAATCATTGCTGATTTGGGTTTCATGGGTAGATGAATCCCTTCTCTGGAATCTAAATTCTTGCTCCTTAGAGGTAGAATCGTCCTTAATCACTACACATTATTCATCCACAACAACCTCAAAAGATTGTTTACCTCCTGATGGTTCTCTTGACTCAGGAGAATTAAGTTTGACCGCTACATTCTTTGGTGACATATCTGTGGCCATACCCTTCCTTTGCCCGTTGCTTCTTCGTAAAGGAGTTTCCTCCTTCCTATTAGCAGTCTTTGGCTTTTGTGAAGTACCTGAAGCTGTAGGATCCATTTTCTTACCAGAGGTAGCTGACTTCTCTTTTTCCTTCCCTTTTCCAGTAGGGGTAGTAGTTGTATCATCAGAAGGAGGAACAATTTTATCCTAGACTTCTTTCTCTGAAATTTTTTGTTTGCCCCTATTCTGGGATGACCCAGATGTAGAAGCTTCAGGAGGATGCTGAGAGTTTTTAGTCCTAGGCTTCCTTGATGAGGATGAACCTACTCCTAGTTCCTCAATGACTTTAGAAACCCCCTACTCCATTTGGAGTCTTCTACCAACCCTACTCCCTAATGGTCTTAGGGTTTCTTCTAATTTCCCTTCCAAGAATTCTTCCCATGTTACATTACGGTAGTCTCGTAATGCTTTCTCTACTATAAGCTTAATGAGACAATTATGGGAGACAATGTTAGGCTTACCTTCCTGCACTACCGCAGCTCTTTTCTGCAGAATGTTGTAGAGGAAATTTGGCACATTGATAGGTTTGTTGTCATGCCTTAAACAACTCAGGAATTTGAAATGTATTGCATGCAGGTAGGCTTGTCGACCCTCACAGGTGAAATATTTGATCACAAAAACTACACACTGCTTAAAGGTTTCTGGTAAAGATAATTTGCTGGTGCCTTGTGTAACCACCTGAATTTGGTCTGTCGCAACTATGGACCCTATTTGCCCTAAGTGTGATCATACCCTCGATTTATGTCCAAACGACCCTGTTACTGCTTGGCATATTTCTTTTAATCAATTTAA